>JASANE010013862.1:0-194570 GCA_030248225.1 Trileptium ribeirensis
TACTTCAGCTAAGACTTAGTCGGTTGTTGTCACTCCGACACTTCTTGCGTTACTCACGTAAATTCTACTACAGCCCCAAAATCTACATACCCATTCAAGCGCTCAGAGTGCAACTAAATTAAAAAAGTGGCAAATTTTGACTGTTTTTGACTGAATGAAAGATCTTTCTCAGTCCAAAAAGGCGATAACATACCCAAAAAGGTTTAGAACAATGAAATCGATGTTTGTCACGGCTTATGACCCTATAAACCATACGGGGTCAAGCACCGTCTGCTTAGGAGGATAGATAGTTCCGGCAGGGCGGTGGGGTATGGCAAGGGCTCACAGTCTAATTTATAGAATTTTTGCCAATTATTATGTCCGATTCTTGCTTAAATTTTCCGCGTGCCTACGAACCAGCTTGGACATCTATGCTATAAAATCATTATTAATACCCAAGCTATCCGGGTTCGACTAAGGGCGTGTTCGCATTGCGTTCGATGTCTGTTTTAGCGAACGTCTCTTTTATATAGTGTGGACATTGCATCCGATCCAATACGAAACTACTAAGCTCTATATCTACCTTAATGCGTATGTTTATATGTATACATACATTCGCATATGATAGATACAGGTTTAGTAGTATCAGATCGGATCGGATGCAGGGGAAACAGAATTCGGATCGAAGTCCATGTGAACACGCAAATTCAATTATGGATGAAACAAATTTCGGCAGCCGCAGATTAAGACATACCCGTAAGACTAAGCATATTATGGTCGTAGCGTCCCTTCCAAACTACATTTCATATTCAGTGGGAATAGAAAAACTTGATTGTGTCATGCAAATCCAAGTTGGAGCAAAAAAATTCCGGTCAAACTATTCACATCAAACGCATTTGGGACCGCTGAAAATAAAATTCGCCTTCAACGTTGCTAAGAATTAACGACATATTGCATAATTTTAGGTTAAATAATATTTTCAGAATTTTCGCGAAGCTGGCGAACATTGGGTATACAAGTGGCCTTTTGAAAAGCGTCTTGACAGCAACGAAGACCTTCGACTGCTCCGCACCGCTTCGCCATTACGCAACCAAGACAGCGCCGTGTAGTCAACGAGGTTTGCAGCCTATTAGTAAAACTGCTTTGTCAATACAATTTGCCATTTTTATTACAATATTGGGTGGGTATCTAGCTGGGTTAGTTTGTAGTTGCTCAAACGGGTAAAAATCCACTGCACTCCTTGCTAGAAATGACCGTAATCCTACGAATAAATACAAAAGTTGTTGAAAAATACACGTTTGTCGTACACGGATCTCTTCAAATACGGGTCATTTCTCACGTCGCGAAATAAAAGCTGGGAACTTTTATAGTTTTCCGTATGTAGTACCCTGGTGGTTGTCCAGGTGTCCGTTTGTGGCAATACTGAAACAGCTAGAATTGTAGATTATGTTTCAACATTATACACAAGACTAAAAATGTTAAAACTTTTGTTATTCGAAGAAAAAACTGAGTTTAGTTTTAATTATCCCGTGCTATGTAACCAGATTGCGTTCTATGCTTACTAACTATTATATTTTATTGTCATTTTGCCCATATATTCTTGAACGATAATTAACCGAATGTGTTTGTGATCAATAGTAACTCGCATTAAAACAAGTCTTATTAACTTCCTGCATAGATACTTTAGATATCAATTTCCCAATAAATCTTTCTTCTCCACGAAGCTCGCGGGCCGGGCGGGGCACCATTCGGGAAGTATTCCCATTTAAAATGGTCGAATCGGGGGACTCCCGGTTTGGAGAAACCACATAACTAAATATTGCTGTTCCACCACCACAACAACTCTGGTTTTAGGTGTTCTGTACATCATCGCTTATTCAAAAAATTTTTTTTGTTTAGTTATCTTATTAATTTGATCTGCTAAGGGCGGGTTCACTTGATGACAAAAATGGAAATAATGTAGACATGGTGTAATGTGCAGGTCGTCTTGTCGGGATTATTAAGTCAGCCATGGATTCTAAGGCGTTCTTTTTCATCAGACATTGATCATCCGTATCAGGACAGTCATTTGTGTCTCGGGCTGTGGCTTGATTCTTTTTGACTCTTCTGCCTATTCCTGTAAACTAGGACTTACGTCCCATGGGCAAACTAGTAAACTTTCCTGTCCAATCATTAGCAACTTGATTAACTACAGATGTATATGTATGTTTTAGTAATGGATTTTGAATTCTATTTATAAATAAAATTTGTCGACTGTGATAACTGTATTGCTCTCTTGTATGTGATCTAAAAATTGTACGGTTTTACACTACATTTCGATAAACCACTGTGGACAGCACTGCGATGAAGTGATGGAATGTCACGTTATTTGCAATGTGCGGCATTTTACACTTAATCTATTGTATCCTGAATTTTAAATATATTGTCGTCGCAAGTTGGTGTGTGACACAAACGGTATGCACGACCAAGTTGATTTCTTGCAATCAGCCAAAAGTGTCGCAAGGGGGAGGGGACTTGGGGCCGTGGCTAACATTTGCCTAAAGAATGTGGTGTGAATGTTGTTCCATTAATGTATTATCTGTGCTTCATTATCAATATAGGCTATGCTGTAGAGGTCACAAATCATGGATTAATATAGACAATTCACTGTATTGTTGTAAGTTGAGGTTTGGATAAACCCTCTATAATCCCGCTATAATACCGTACAAACCCTGGTTTCTGTATTCGATTGTATTTTCAGAAAAAAACGGAGTAAATGCTTGTGATGAGCTATATTATTAGAGCTGATAGTGCCCTGTGGTCGCAGTAAAATGTGCTATGTTGAATGGATTGTTTGACACATACGTCCTGTTGATACGAAACAGGCGTTGCACAATTTGACATCTGGGAGAGCGTAAATTTTGTGGAATCGATAAACCTAATATTTTGGGCGTAGAATAAAAATTACATTAATATTTTTTAATTAATTGAACAGGCAAGTTCAATATTCCGGATAAACCATTTTATTGACCGTACCTATTTTTTTATCAGATTGAAAATTTTGTCTGTATATTGGATCAGTACATTTCGTGCGGCATAAATCCGTGCTGGTGGTACTCTCTGCATTCGAAAATTTACCCTTCCGTTTACAGCAAAACCTTCGTGTTAACAGATTTAGGCAGAATTGAGCCCGTCTTTATAGCGAAAGTTCAATTGCTACGTTCGCAAGCATCTTACTCCAGATGACACCTGGCAACGAAACTCAAACATAAAAGTCAACGAAACTCACGATGCATCTTTGAAAACAAAACTTATACAACTGAAGTAGGACTTACGAGCAAACTTCATCGGGGGCCATACAATGTCAGCATGTGGAGATTTATTCTACGATTTCGATTGTACCCTATTGCTATCGCTGTGTCATTTAGGAAGCATCAACTCTGATTGGGTTAAGCCAAAAACGAATAACGGCTGGCACACCATCATTCGTTCCTCTAAGATCTAAGCTCTAAATTTTTTTCCATTTGAACAACGCAGGGACTGTACATACTGGGTGGCGCTCCAATTAAATTTAACGCCAGACCTATAGTTCCTGCAACGAGTCCTTATCGGGCGAACTGATCAATGGCCCAGAGTTCTGCAACAATTATTTTGGAAGGGAGCAAAATTGAGATTTCAGCGTCGCATTATGACTGAACACCGAAGGTTTTCCGTCCCAGGCTTCCCAATGTATCCCAATCTTTAAGGATACATACCACTAACACTCAAAATCTACATCTGTAGTTATTGTACGAGATAGCGAATATGCGCTGGCGATGTACGGGTACAGTTGCTAAAAATGCATGCGTGCAAAACATTATTCACGTGCAATGTTTTATAAAACTTGTATGAACAAGCAAACTGTAGCTAACACGGTTACTAAACATCACAATATACACGCGTATCAGCTCCACAAAAAACTATTACGCTTTTTATTGATAACAGCGATATTGTAAACAATAATTGATTATCTCATAAATATTCTATTTACACTAAAGCAAATGCAAATTCTTTCGTCACTCCAATCAACACCTGATGACCATATATTGAATCCTCTCGTTATACCTAATCACAACAAAACTACCGCCCGCTGAATCCTATTAGTATACCGGCTTTCTGACAATGAACAGTCTACCGCTCCGTGCCTTACTTGGGAGGGTACCTATATCAGAATACAAGCAACCATCAAAATCTTGCACGAAATCAATGTGTGACCATGTCACGTAGTTGTGGCGTGCCGCGGACCATCATACATAATCAGCCAACGAGATCTACAACTTTGCTGACTACGATTTTTTTGCTATGCCGCTCCCTGCGCCGCTGTGAGCCCGAGTATGGCCCGTCGACACTTCGCGAAAAATAGCGATTTTCTATACTTCGGCATGATGTTACGTCTTCACTAACAACCGGTGTCTGTTACGTTATGAGACACGCTGAACGTCCGTTTTGTCATTTTAGAGTCCAACTTGACTTCAAATGCTCGGCGAAACTGACATCCAAAATTTAATGAGATTTCATTTGTTTGGTCATTTATTGCTCACCGATGGCTTGATTATCTAGAGTTCAACACGAATATTTCATACTTTTTCAAATGTTTTGAATGCATTTATGGTCAATGAACCGATTGCCACATTACAGTCTGTATTCCAGTAGTTTAGTTACGTGTTATATACATGACATGAGCAAGGGTCTATATATATATTATACATATGTAGCTTAGAGCGGTGGGTTCTAGGAGCGGCTGCCCTCCTACAGTACTCGCCAAAAATGACCGTCGCATTTCGAGCGAGTCGCGAGCTAGTGGCTCGCTCGAGATTTCGCAACCATTTAAATTAATAGAAAATTCTATTTTTAGAACAAATTTATTTCGAGCGAGCGACAGTCATTTTTGGCCGGTACTGTACTTATGCTTAGACTTAGTACATGGCTCATATAGGGCTTTAGCTTAGGCTAAGACTAAGGATTAGCCTTAGTATATCGAGAACGGCATAGCATGCATTTCTTTTCCGCCCCTAAAGGTTACGTTTGCCGACTTTTTAGTATAAGCCATAATTAGGATGTGAAGCTTTATGCGGGATTCACGTTATAATGTCCCCAACAGTTGGAACTTTCGTCCCCCTGTAGTGTAGACTATACCGTAAAGACGGTGACAGTGACACCCACACCAAGACGGTAACAGTGACACCCGCACCATATAATAAAATATGAGGGTGTCGGGCACACCCCTAGATACCTCATTTTGGCAATGTAGTATTTCGGTGTTTTATGCTTGCCAATGTGGTGTTTCTAGGGTATCCTGTAGGCCCTATGTAAAATGACCCCACGGGGTGGCGGAAACCCTCAGCAAAACGAAAAAGTAACGACGGCTCACTGCTGAAATAAGCCAAACTATTAGCTAGCTTTGTTTGAAATTTATTTGAAACTTTATTTAAAAACACAGGGGTGTCTAAGACACCCTGTAGTCTACGGTATGCCTGCCACTGTGTGGGGTACATAAGTTCCAAGTGGTGGTGACATTATAACGTGAATCCCGCATTAAGTTTATAATATCGAGTATCATGGTGTGCTTTGGACCCTAAAAATTACACTGGCAAAGCTTCTTATCGAAATGGCTAGCTTTTTCCAACAATTTCAACATGTCACGAAGCTTTCGACAAATACATCGCGTACGGCGGTAACATGAAGACACCAAAAATTTCATTACACACTGAACAATCCCCCCTATTTTCGTCAATGTAAACCAATACTAAGGTAGCTGTCCTTAATAAATGATGGGAACATAAAGTTTTTTGCATGAAGAGCACATTTTTTCAACCGACCGGCATATCCGAATACATAATTCAACAAATGTAACCATAAAAGCGCGTTATCATATACACACAACATTAAACACAGACACTATAGTTATAAAATTAAACTCATATTTTTCTTGTATACAAAGTTTCCAATATTAGTAATCCGAATCGAATTGCAGTTATCACTTTGTTCTTATAAAAATTTCTTCCACTACAACGCCAAAATTATGATTTTGAGGATGATAGAATTATTCTTAAAGACAGCAACATATCCCCAGCAGAAAGGATCAAAAAAGCATAACGAAAAGATATTGTAGAGTGGGGAAAATATGAACACATCTCGGATCCTACTGAAATGATCTCACTAAGAGATACAGTCACGGCCAGAAATAAGTGCAACATAATCGATCGAAATTTCGATCGTTTTCGATTAAACGAAATTTCGATCGATTTCGATTAAACGAAATTTCGATCGATTTCGATTTCGATTTTTGCGCAATTAGATAAATTTCAAAATTTTAAAATTTCGATTTTTTTCGATTAAACGAAATTTCGATCGATTGCGATTTCGATCGATTTCGGTCGTTTTCGATTGCACTTATTTCTGGCCAGGACTGTATAGTCCTAGTATCAGCTAAGAACATGCTTTTATTTACGCAAATAACATGTTTGTGCACTATATAAGAATAATTATGATTGCACACTATGTAGACCGGAGTGAATTAACACTGCTATAGTCACAATTACACCAATCTCATGAAACATAATTATACTGTCAATAAGTATACCGTTACATTATCTAAAATATCACACATTTTCAAAGCTCAAATATATAAGATATGAAAATCCGCGGCATAAATGGGTCATCAAGGATGGGAATATGGGACATTGTCTGGAGGACCAGGACGTTTGTAGGGTGAGGCTTACTCTCTAAAAATTGTACTGTACGAAACAACCAGCAAGCTGTAATCAGCAACTATGCTCGGTAACATAATTTTTAACGACATACGAGCTAATGTCATAGCGCAAAAAGGTATCGCATAGTCGATAACAAGACATCAAGAAGGTATGTCAAATATCAGGTCAGTGGAGCAAACTGTTCCTAGAACTAACTAATCCTCCGAAATTAAAGTTTCAATCGCAAAAATGAAGGCTTATAAGCTAAATGAATTCAGCAATCGCTCGAATATGATAATTTAACAACTTGATCACATATATACACCAGAAGCCCGAAATGATATAGAACCTTCCGAAGCGAACAAATCTAAAGTCTGGAGTAATTGAACACCGATTGAGCAGCAGTCATTCACAACAATGGCATACTGTAAATATAATAAGCTATACTGTTTCAAGACGGGCCAATTGCAAATACATTCGGTCGATTTCCGCTCGTGTATAGTCGTAGCGGTGTTTGGCCAGCATTCGATAGAACGTAATTGTGAAAAAAATAAATATAATCCCGACCGGAATGAGCATGGCAATGGTAATGTAGCCAGCAGCTGCGCTGAGCGGCTTCAGCTTAAGCCAAAACAGGATCCCAATTTCGATGAGAAACAGCATGAGGCCGAGTACCGTCGAAAAGAACCACGCAAGCTCGATATACCATCTGCAAAAAAAGAAACAACGATTGGTAAGTCCAATACGAACTTGAAACATTTGTAAAAACCAATAAGTTATCATCCAAAAATAACCTAGTAGCATGAGTCCAGTTTAGTCAATAATTCTACCAAAATGACAGTGACAGATAAAGATTTGATGTCGAAGGTAAGCGGGCTTAGCGAGAAGATTCCGCCAGGACGGACTACATTTTTTAACTTTTTAGAAACTCGTAAATTTCTGAAATTTTTGTACAATTTTCCTATTTCTCATCAATTGTTCAAAATGTTATGAAATGAGCGAAGCGAAGAATTCTTACTAGCCGTAACAGTGATGAAATTTGACAACATTCGTTATTAGATTTTAAGATTACACGCATAGCTCAACCTAAGCTCGGGGGATTGATTCTCGCGGCATATCATTTGAAAGCTTGAAATCTCGATTTGTCATCTTTGTTCGAAAGCCAACTCCAACATCTTCCGCTGAAAAAAGCGAGCCAAAAAGGTTCTAGTCCCGTCCGAAGGGGCCCAAAAAAACACGTTACTTATTGTAACCCGACAACATGTGCAGATATCTGAGTCACATTGGGCTTTATAAACCTCTCACTTATCGGAGGGCTGTGAACAGGCCAGACGAAGACAACTTCCGAAACCCTATCTTCGAGAGCTACAATTTTGCTATGTATTTTTTGTCAGAGCTGTGATTTTCGGTCCATGAGCCAAAGTTTAAACAAATACCACCAAAAACTTGAGAATTTCAAAATTTTTGTAAAGCAAGTTTTTTGTTTGCTGGGAGTGAACGGTTTGATTATAGGGGTTCTAACACGTGAAATACGTTGGTTTGATTTTTTAACCCCATACTGGCAATGTTATTAACTCTGTGGGACGCTGAGAGAGTAAAATTTGGTACATTTTGACACCAAAATAGTCAAATTTAGCCACTGTTACAATATAGATGTATGTATATAGGTTAATGGAACTTGTCTTTAGGTCTTCGGAATTAATATGTACCTTCATCCGCAAAATACTGGTTGCTTTCATCGGTGACCTGTTTTCGATACAATTGTGCCAAATGTCAAGGTAACCAGCACATGTCGCAAAGGCAAATTCCAGGGGCCCGAGTGAGTAAAAATCACTCTTAAAATTATAATCTTTCTTAAAATTTGTGAGCTATAATTTTAAAACTTTTTGACTTTTTGGTCATTGGAAGGAGAAATAAAACGTTATTCGCTTTTGATATATGATAAAAATGGCCGTAGAGTTTCCGTGTTTAGTTGCTATCATTTGACTTTAATCGGGCTTATGAACCTGAATTTGCAACGACAAAAACGTCAATTAAACGCAGAGTTGCTAAACTAGCTCCGTTTCCGCTCACTTTGCAAGTTAAGTAATTTAATGCCCAATATTGCTGTGTACCTCTCACTAAATTACATAGCCAACAATTAGAATTCAGCATCTTGGCGATCAGACAAGCTACAAGTTATAGCCACGGAAAATTTGATGATTTTTCGTTAAAACTGAAAACATTTTAGAGCATAAGAGTTTGTGGCACAGAAATTTACCATGCGATCCATACAGGCCACAAAATATACGAAATCGTGACAGGGGACTTGGTGGACGGTCGCTCGCTATACTTACATGGACGCGTTCCGAAGTCCCAAGGGAGATAGCGGATGTTTCGGAAGGTCCTCCTCCGGGGATCAACCGGTCCGCGGGGCAGAGTGTAGGTCGTCAGAGTGACAATTTTGAGAGTAAAAATCGGTAAAACAATTTTTCCCGGTTTTTGCCATTTCCCCCACTTTTAACTATTTTTCCACAAATCTTGCAAAATCATTTTGACGGGGGCGTGCGAAGGGGCATCAGGGGGATGGTCCCCACGAGGGGTGTGGCTCCGTGCCTTAGGGGGATAATTCCTTCTCCACCCTATGCGCGTGTATGTCGACATATATGGGGTCTCGATTTCTCCTAGCTGTGTATACTACTCTTACTGAAATACATGTTCCCTAGAGTAGCTTTTAGCTTATATCGACGTCAAGATGACCGACGTAAAAATTGTGTGTAAACTCTGCGCGTCCAGTCTTTGGTAAACATGTGGAACGTTTCGTAGCTTATTTTCATATTGAATACTTGGACAAAGCCCAAATTGGTTGTCCGTCGAAAGCAGATGGCTCACTTTGCAGCTCCTAAAATATCGAGATACATAAACCAATGGTACTCGGACACCCTTGAAGGAAAAGTGAGAAACACTAAGACTGTTTCGTCTTCCAGCAGCGCGTGACAATAATATTAGTCCACCAGGAATGAGCAAAGTGAAAATTATCAACTAACGATAGTTCCACAATGTTTTCGCTTATTACCTCACTCGCTCGTGTGGCGACTGCTCGAACGACTGTGTATTGGCGACAGCGTCCAAGTGAGGAAGAATGCACGTGGACATCATGAGCGCTAGCAGATGCACTGAAACCAGAAGCGCCGTCACAATTGCGTAGCAGTATATCCATAGGCGGCCAAGGCGGGCGACTACCGTCGGCTCGAGGTCGAGTTCTACTAAAGCAACCTGCAAAACTATTGATATATTATTTTCCAGGGGCCGGCGGCGCGCGTCCGGGGTTCTCTAGGCACCTGCAAAATTATTGATATATAATTATATTATCCATAGGTGGCCAAGGCGAGCGACAACCGTCGGCTCGAGGTCGAGTTCTACTAAAGCAACCTGCAAAACTATTTATATATAATTATATTATCCATAGGTGGCCAAGGCGAGCGACAACCGTCGACTCGAGGTCGAGTTGTACTAAGGCAACCTGCAAAATTATTTAGATATAATTATATTATCCATATGCGGCCAAGGCAAGCGACAACCGTCGACTCGAGGTCGAGTTGTACTAAGGCAACCTGCAAAATTATTTAGATATAATTATATTATCCATATGCGGCCAAGGCAAGCGACAACCGTCGGCTCGAGGTCGAGTTGTACTAAGGCAACCTGCAAAATTATTTAGATATATTATTTATAATACATAATTAAATTGTATGTAATACATTGATTGATTACGAAAATTAAGATAAAAATGTTAGACCCGCTTTAAAGATATGGCATCATATCATTTTCCATTCGATACAGCGTCAAAAACTGTTTATAGGGTTAGGGTGTAAAAAAATTTTAAGCGAAGAATTAGGCGTTTTAATTCCCAAACATCATTTATTACGCCTTTTTAACCCAATTATAAGTCCGATAACAGTCAAGCTGAGATGCTGAAGAGATTTTTTGTGGGCGAGAGATGATTGGAAGTTTAGAGACTACTGGGTTTTCAAATTGTGGTGGTATGTGAGGGCCCTGGTATTTTCAAGTGCCCCCTGGCAAAATAGGGCGCCCCTGTTCGGAACCAGGTTCATGCCCCCAGCCAAAATGTTCAGCGAATGGAGAGCCCAGGACTATAGGGTATAGCTAAAACGAAAAGATGGTGGGGCCCCTTCCCTGATTTTCTACTCTGCTTCCGATGGAGAGTCAAAATTCATTCTATTAAAGCGGTGCCCCGGTTTGTGACCTATGGAAATAGTTTTTGCCGCTTCCTCACCCTTGGCAAAAACGCCGCTTCGATCACTTAACATCTTGACAAAATACCTGTTATAAAGTTGAAAATTCGATTAAATGAATTAAAAAATTCGAAGCGAAGTTTGTTCAAAAATATCAGTCTTTTTGTCTTTACAGGGCGGGAGCACAAATTAAAACCAAAATTAAAAAACTAAGCCTTAGCCCAGAAAATTTACACGCCATGTGCATTTTCGACACCAGATATCTTAAATTTGTTGCAAAAATATCTAGGCTCATCCGGCAATATCTTACACTCCTTTTTATATACATGGGAACACTAAGGATTTCCACGTGAAATACACACAAATGCATTATTTAGGATGTTACCAGTGATGACGAATACAAAAACCAACTAATTTTAAGGTGTATTGCAATATTCTAGCGTGTAACTTTATGTAAGCTTGAGGGCGCGAATATACATAGTTGAATATGAAAACAGTAACCTACGTAGTAGGACACTTATGCGAACAAGGAACAGCAAAATTTCGAAAAGCCCAAAATTTTTTAAATAATCCACCGAAAGAACCCCGAATGAGTTTTTGTGAAAACCCTGACATTTTTCAGCGTTCTTAAGCCATTTAACAATTTCAACGTCTTTCATTAAAACAATGAATTATGAACCCTATCTCATGCCACCAATCAAAACTTTCAGCGGATTAATACGCCAAGTAAAATAACAGCTTAACAGTACCTCAAATGATTTAAAAATTTAACAATCTGCTAGTCTCCCGACGAACGATCACCACTCACACTTAATGATGCACCAAAGCGCCACAAAACTTATACCGGCCATTCGCCATTTGTCATATGAATAGAGACTGCAATGGCTTGGCATATAAACTCTTGAGCAACGCCGTCTTCGAGCCGGCATGATCATGGTCCATAAAATGCTGCATGGACTGGTAAATTATGATTGGTCCACACTATTTTATTTAGCTCTCATTATCGGAACTACAGAGCACTTCGGCCAACACGAACTCCCCGCTTAGATCGTGGAAAAGACTTTTTTGCCCAACGAGTAATTAACATTTGGAACGGTCTCCCTAAACATTGCGTGATCGCAGAAACAACAGCTACTTTCAAAAAATTGCTCCACGATTCAGACACGGCTTCCGATCCTGCCTCGCTGCTTGATCATTTCAGTCGCAACTACGATACAATCTCCCACCAACCGATATCAATATCGGCTTCTGCCCAATCCATCAATCACTTGATGTCTCAAATTTGCAACGATTACGTGTCTATGAATTGGGGAGCTGTAAGCATTCTGTAAGCAAGTATGTGAAGTCACTTCTCCACGGCGTTAATTATCTATATAAGCCACAGGTGTGAAGATCCGTCGGATTAAGAGGGTAGACGATTGGCGGAGGGGCTGGTCCTCAAGCAGCGTACTTTAAGCACCACCCCTCGAAAACCCAGTTTTTGCCAATTTTACCCCAACATTAGCTAAAATTCTCTGAGCGACTTGGCGTTCGGGCGGAATGGTCGGCTGGTTTGCAGAGCCTTCCGGAGATGGTAAATATGGCTTGACGAGGATCCGACCGCTAGAAGCAAACCCCCTACCCCCTATCGACACCTATATACAGCTGAAGACTTCACTGTTCACTTTAACGACTTTTCCACAATAAGCATGCTGTCAATATCGTATGAGTTCAAATACAACCATGTAACCAAAAATACATAATGAGCTAAATTTTGTGTTAGACGCTGGCCTGTCCACAGCCCTCCGAAAAGTTGGGGTCTTTGGAGGGCCCCCATGTTCATTCTCGGGGAAAATTAAAAGTGGCGGTATAATTTTTGCTTAAAAATACTAAATATTACTATATTTTCATGCAGTTTTACTATCGTGAATGTATTTTCAAGCAACGATATTGTAGCATTATAAACAGTGGTAGTTAATGTTTAAAAAACCCTTTGCAAACAAAAAACATAAATTTTCAGACATAAAAAATTTTGAAATTAGTTGAACATGGAGGTTTCGGCCGAGTGGCGGGGGCGAACACGGGGAAAGTCTCACGAACATAGGGGGATTGGGAAAGTGGAGGGGTCCTCCCACTGTGGATAGGCCAGAGACGAATGTCGTATTGAACATGCCAATACATTTCCAAAAAGGTATATAGTTCTATAAATTGCTCTCGCAACGTGTTCCGGTAAGGAGACAACGTGTTTTTGAGTCTTACAGAAAAGTTTCTAAATGTTTCTGTAAAATTTACTGAGTAATACATCAAAAACCTACTTCTTCAATTATTGATTGAAATGCATAGTGAAATGTCACTAAACGGTAGCAACGGAACTGACAGGTGAGCTGACACAATTTGTAAATTACTATGCTCCTTCCGGAGACAGTAAATCATGGTTCGAAACAGAGCCATTTCTCAGAGTTTCCACTAAGATTTTCTCATCTGCTGGCTCGATAGCTCTTTCTCAGGACACCAAAAGTTTGCAATATAGTTTTAATTTTATGAAAATTACGTGAAATAAAGGTATACCTAAAATATAATGTTTATAAATCATTTTAATTACTACCATTCGCAACTAAATAAAAACAATTAAATTCTTATATTCGTATATTAGTAGCAGATTGATAATCGAAATTTGCAGGAGCAACGCATTCCGGGGTGGACAAGAGGGAACCCGAGTTGATATCTATATTGTTAACATCACTAAGAGTGTATAAGTGAAGAATATGACACTTCCCTGCACTGTAACATTAACCGGTGTTGGATGGCTGGCTAGTCAAAAATGGGTGGTGCTCCGGCTCCTACCCCCGGTAAAAATTCGGATACCCCCAGCTCAAAGCTCCAATGCTGTGAAAAATTATCGGCAAAATTCGGCAAAAAATGGCCCCTTGGCAATAACCGGCACCCCATTTCCGAAGTTTGGACTAGCCAGGATGGCACAGACGTTTTTGACTATACTCTTTCATTTCTGGCGGGGGTCATCATGCACAGACTTTCCAGTACGTTTTGTGGGTGGAGGTAGCTATGACCGCCATTTTATGGGGGGGTGGTCGGACCCCCCAGTTTTGAGGGGCCGGTTCAACGTTCAAGCGATCCTACTCATAACTGGTGATCCGACCTACCCGCAACAAAATGAGGGAATCAGAGCTACCCTTCTCCTCATCACAAAACTTGGAAGCTCTGTGCATGATGACCCTCCCAGACATGAAGGGTAGAGCCCAAAACGCCTGTGTCATCCAACACGTCCTAACAGAGACAAAGGCAGTGTGATAATCTTGCCTTATGCGCTCTTTGTATCACTAACTCACCATTGCAAATCCAGCAAGTAACGCAGACGTTTGACTCGATGCTTTAAGCTTTCCGCGCGACAAATACATCGAACGCAAATGTAGAGCAGTTGCATCTGCGTTACCCGATGACGCGCTGTTATTGCATATCGCCACGGTCGCCGTTGCTCCGGGCGACTTGGGTTTATCCATTGATATGATCGGTGAATATTATTTAATGGCCTATATAATTAGCAGTATATACAATGGAACTAGAATATATCTTTTAGTATGACTTGCGCTATTATATTGTTATGTGCCGACAGTATTTTTGATTCACTATAGTGTATATAATCAGTGCTATAAAGAGATAAGGTCAGTCTAGACTGTGTAATTCTGGCTTCTCAGTTGACTGGAAATTGTGCCAGGAGGCATGAACCGTGGGTGGCCCAGTTCGGAACTGGGGCCCCTGGCTTGAACTGGCGGTCGAAATTTTAAAAATTTTATATTTTTCAGCGAAAACGCTGAATTTGCAAATAAATACATAGGCTCAGAACTAGTGCAAAAACGTCTTTATCGAGGTTAACAACAACTTTTTAACAATTCTTTGCTGAAACTGATGAAATTTTTTATTTATGATATGTTTTTACTGGGAAACTAAAAATTTTGCTAGAGGGGGGGCTTTTTGCCAGGGAAGCCAAAATATAGCCAGTGGGGACAACCGGTGGTGCCCGTTTTGTTGCCAGGAAGCACCGAAAAATAGCAGAGGTCCCCCACTTTGGAGAATGCAATTATTGACACAATTTTATAACATGATCAACCAACGACTTCCTAGGAAAATTTCTGTTTGGCTTTTGCAAAAACCGAGCCGTAACTCAGGCAACGGGCGTAGTACCCACGCATTCGCTGCTACAAACGTGACAGTCTCGGATCTGCGCCCGGAGCCTGTCCCACCCGAAAAACACAAGATATATTATTTTGTATTTTGATCACTCGTCACCAAATCAGTTATCGAACGATGTGCTCAGACAGCTAACTCGTACAACTTAGGCACTCAAGAACTACCCATGTACGCTAACAAACTGGTATAACTCAGATCTCAGAGGTTGGGACAAAGATGATTATAAGTCGCATTCGTATTTACCGCTTGCATAATAATAAAAGTTCACGTAACAACAGCAACAAACCGGTTCATTAACCAAACGCATACTGGTAACCAGAGTCAACGAAACGAGCTTTACATCAAACATTAAAGACATCTTCGCTAGCTTGAAATTAAAAAAAATGGCTTACCAAACTGCCAGTGAGTGTGCACCAGCATGAAAAATTATATGTAATACACGCGTATTAACTGGTTTTTGGTCGGACGCGAAACATCCGGTCGCATCAATAAGATACAGAATATACAAGCACAAACAGTAAATACAATTTTCAGATCAGATTTCTGGTGTACTATAAAAAATAAGTTATTCAAATTTATTTAATGCGTTTGAAAAACCTCGCCACCTAACTTTCTGAACCAACATTCTAAATTGATAAATGTTTTTGATGACACAGCGCAAGGACGCGGTATTGACGGTTGCATTTCTAATTACCGACAATGTTTTTATGTGAATACCACCACAATGGAATGTGCAAACTGCGAAATCCTTAATTAACTAAAAATTAGGTATAAGTATTCGCAAAACCCTGAGCCGTAGGGCAATTCCGTAAAACGTCCACAGTGTTTGGTACATAGGTTCCAAACACTGAAAACATTATAACGTGAACACCGCAAAACGTAACAAAAATAATGTGATGTATTCTCTGTACTAATAAGCGATTCTTAACTCTTGACTGTTCGAATTTATAGATGAATTTGTATTCTTTGCAATACACAGGTACGAATTGAACACGGATCGCTTGATTACAAACTATGCACATTAGACTCTGAGCTAATCAAAGCCCTGATCAATAATGCACTACAAGATGCGGACTGATATTCAACACACGCTGCACTGCATAAACAAAATTCTTCGCTATGCATATGACATTGTAATCGTGTTTAAAATTAACTGTTAGGATCTGAGTTTGGTTGCTAAGTGCAAGAATAAAGAATTTGTAATCTACGGCTGCTACAAGTTATCACACTAGAGGTATTGTAGGTAGAATGACGACTTCCATCTAAATTGGCTCGTCTCCCCAATTTTTCTTCATAATTTTTAAAGGCTTTGTAATTTCGCTGACTTTTTGTGATTTTGTTATGCTTACAGGGAAAAGGAGGAAGGAGAGATTAGCCCGCCTAAGGTTCATGGCCTTCGGAGTTTGCGCAAATTCCCCCGTTGGAAGTAGCCAGATCTCAACACCACACTCCCCCCATCCCCGGCGTACCAAAGGCGCGCCAAAATTTACAGCAAAAATAGGCAAAACCCTGGCCAAATGTGCAAAAATAGAAAA
Organism: Trileptium ribeirensis; assembly: GCA_030248225.1. Classification (NCBI taxonomy): domain Eukaryota; kingdom Metazoa; phylum Nematoda; class Enoplea; order Enoplida; family Thoracostomopsidae; genus Trileptium; species Trileptium ribeirensis. The sequence continues at coordinate 16,645 of JASANE010013862.1, forward strand.
AAATTGAAAAAATTCAAGAAAATTGAGAAAATTTAAAAAATTCCAGAAAATTTTACCAAAATTGGTAAGATTTCGAGTTCCAAAAAACTTCGAAAATTTTTCTTCCTATTGCCACCTTCCCCCTGTCCCCGCCTACTGGCTGATCCCCCTAGGAGGTCGATGACCTGATAGCACCACGTAGCCCTTGCATCGGAGGTATCGGCAATTCCCGTGGGATTTCGAATTTCGCCCATGAATGGTCTAGCATTATGCATCTGCAAGTTGGCAATTTGCGTAGTAACATCATTTGCTATGTTTTGCAGAATATATGTTATATATACTTATAATATATAATTATATAGTATAATTGTAACTTATAATTATATAATATGTGCTGTAACGATATATCCCTATATGTATCATGCGTCAATCATGATCCATCTAATCGTCGATACTACGAGCTTAAAACAACTTGCCGTTTGCAATATTAGTTTTTAACTATCGATCGTTTATAAATGCTAGACTGCTTTTATTTGGCAAATCCTGATTGGTAAGGTGCTATTTATAAATTTTTACTTTGTACTATCAAGAATGCATTAGGGAAGAGTATGACACTTCCATGTACTCACACGTAAACCTGTGTTTGATGACCCGGGCGTTTTCGGTTGGACCCCCAGGTTTTTAGGGGTCGAGATGCATAGACCCCCCAGTGTTTTTTTGGCGGGGAAGCTCGGAACCCCCTTTCCAGTTTCTGGGGAGGGGGGTAGGTCGGACATCCCAATTTCTGGGGGGTCGGTTTATAAGTAGCTACTGGTTTAACCGACCCCTCCCCCAGAAATTGGGTGTGGATTCGACGTATCCCACCCCAGAAACTGGGGGTCTATGCATCCCGACCGCCCAAAAAAAACTGGGAGAGGGGTCAGGCCGAAAACGCCCGCGTCATCAGACACGGGTTTACATGTGAGTGCAGGGAAGTGTTATACTCTTCCCTAATGCACTCTTGGTACTATGTATTACTATGAGTGTGAGAAATACTTAATGTGAAGTCAAAGCCTAAAAGCTAGCACAAAAAATAAGGCTCAAGCCGCAAGTCTGTGTTATCCTGTTATCCTTCTAACAACATAGCATTAATTAAACTGCATTAAGTTTACCATACTAAGTTAGAAAACTTGTTTTATCAATAAATAATATAAAATTAATATAATTGTGAAAAAATCTATTTACAAATAGTCGCAAGGTGATATGAAACATCCAGACTTCTTATCGTATAACCCTACATGTTGGTGCTACTGGTTAATGTGCACACATCACTTTAAAGTACACCAAATTCTATATTTAAGCCATGTATTCGTGTATTAAATATAACAATGAATAGCAAACGAAAAGCAATTTAGATAATTCTTTTTCTAATTAAATAGCGGTGTTATATAAAAGCAGACAAGCAGATTTCAAGCGCCAGCAGATTAACTAGACATAACGTCTTACAAAGTTATTATGACTAGCATAGTTCACGTTTCATGTCCGAGCTGATATTTAACCGCAAAAAGCAATTAACACGGAAGCAAATTTATCAAATCTCTTTATTTTCAAAGACGTATCACGCATTGTTATGCTTGAGTAAACTTAAGCTGCGCCCTTCACCATCCTCTTTTGACAAAAGCGATTGCCATTCAATTGTTCACTGAACACAAATTTCATTTCAAAAGAGGATGGTTGGGGGCGCATCTTAAGTTTACTCTTGCATTAGGTAATCGATAGCTCATTAAAGATATAATGTCAAGACTTTACAAAAAAACTCAGCATTGAACTGACCCTCTACTGATAGCCAGCGGCGTCTAACATCATTGATGTTAATGTATATTTTATTGCTGTAGATTCCGCGAGCTAAAACATGCAGAATATATATGTAGGCCACGGTTTTGAAGAAAATGGATAAATAGCAGAAACAAAAAGATAGCAAATTGAACTAATCACTATGTGTCACGCAATAGCATTAGAAGATCCATTGTTTACAAGTCATACCATTGTAGGTACTGTCACCATTCAACCAACTGAACATTACATCAAGCCAATTTACACTTCGAATGTTATACATTCCAGATACATTCAATGGTATCTGTAGAGTCCTTCAAACAAATTTTTGATTTGAATGATGTTATAGTTATATATAAACATGTTCATTCCCTGTACGGAAGAAATCGTACATCATTTTTCCTGCCTCTTTCGCTAAGTCCACTGCATAAAGCTCCATGCAATCGCATCGTTCTTTATGATTTCTTTATTCAGGTCTATCCCATTTATCAGTATATATAGAGGGGCCCGAATATTGGCTCCGTAATGGCCGCACATTTTCCACAATTTTTTGTTAAAATGTTTCGTAATTTTTGTGCAATTGTGTCTGTAAATATTTTTCCAAATTTTCCCCGTTTTATTAATTCTCCAGAAAATTTATGGCGCGGTGTATGGTGCCTTCGGCGCCAGCGGGGCCAGGAAGTGGATCATCTGCTTGGAAGGGGATTCGGCGTTTTGTGCAAGGGGTGTCTGACACCTCAAAAATTAGATAACCAACTAACCGCCCCCAAGGGTATGTAGGCTGAAAATAGAATTCCCTTTGATTCTAGCTTTCATAAGCAGTTTTACGATTTCCAACCATATGCTGAACTTTCTATTAGTTATTTATCGAGCATACTGCCGCGCAAACCGATTGGTTTGTCTACAATAGGGATAAGAATTTAGACCCTTGACTCGGATTGCTCGGCTCTACAGCCGAGAATCGCGGAACCCGGAATTATAACTGAAGATCAAAGCCGAGCATGAGTCTTATATCTGTCTGGAAGAGCCGAGCATAGTGTATCTTGAAAAATTGGAGTTGGCTCCTAAAAGCTCTTTCATCAAAGAAAAGCATAATTATAATAGTTACCAAAAGCAAGAACTACCGAGATTACCTCAACTCGGATCATAAAACCTGTAACAGCAGCTACATGTAGTTCCTTTGATGGTTTTTGTCACATTGTGGTCTCTCGAAGATTATTAAATCGCAAACTTCTTTTATTAAGTGCCCAAATGCCGAGCCAAGACTGACTTTTCAACGGAAGAGTCGAGCTGGATATTGTTAACGAAGGCTAGAGTCGAACCGGAGCCTTAGAACTGTCATCGAGAGGCGAGCCGAGCCTGAACGTCTGGCTTTTTCTCAATTTTAGTCTTCAATCATTCAAATATCTATACTACTAAAATAATCGGCTGATGCTACTATACAACATTTTGACATTATATAGTTGTTCTTTGCGTTCATTCTAATTTTATAACATTTTATGGTGTCTGGGGCGTTTACGTTATGAAGGAACAACCATATTGAAAGTTTTGCAACTCCTGGGTGTCTCTGCCGCTAGGCATTAGATGGTGTCTTGGATACCATGGGGTTTCTGATGATATTTTAAGATAGTATGCATATGTAGTGTTAGTGTCCATAATAGTTTGGTGTAGACTGCATCATAAAATGTATATGGTGTCAGCAACACCATGCTGTTATTTACACTCCTTATATGATGTGCTTGTGGAAGGTGTCGTTAACACCATCAGTAATAAGCAATAAGTAGATTTAAACACTATAGTTAAGTTGATGGTGTCTCATACACAATCTATTTTATTGTAATATGTAAGTCTACACCGCATACCACTAGATAATGTGCTCTAGACCACTGGACGGGGAAATTTCATATGGGAGATTCTTATACCGAAACGCCAAATAATCCCGTTTTTCCTGTAACTTTTGAACGGTTGGCACGATCATTCTAATTTTTTTACAATTACAGCATGCAGTTTCTCTCAGCAAGCTGAATCGAATGATACCTTGCACGACAAAATTTAAATTAAAATTGAAAATTATAAAGATTGGAAATGACTACTGCACATTGTAGTTAAGAATTAAACGCACCAATACGAATAATCTAAAATTTCTAAGCTTTTCATAAAACAAAATATGCTTAAAGTGCTCTGTTCACCCTGTAACTTTTGAATAGTTGTTTTTGAACTTTTGAATATTCAAAGAATTTAAATAAATTTAAGGCTAAAATAAAATTCGATATTTTGTCTGAAATCTTATGTCACATCGCAAACAATTCTGAAATTTCACTAAGAACTATTTAACAATTATTCCGTAAATCAATTTTAATTTCTACGACTGATAAATAAACTGTTGCCTGTGCCAAGAATCTTACAGTGATCGGTTGGCTTAATGTCATGCTAGCTAACAGCTGTGGTATGAAGACTCTGTTGGTCTGGTCCTTAGGCTTCCAATAATGAGGGCGAATACAACACATCATTGTATATATTCAACATGCCGAAAAACCTATGTATTGACAATTCTTTATGCCTTACACACAGTACATAACCAAGCTACTGAAGGCATGCTTTATTCTTGAAATCAGGTTTAATGGCCATACACCTATTTAAAACCTATGAAAAGAAATTAAATAAACTTGCTGTACTCTATATAACCTTGATACACTGTGAAACTGCACACAATATTTTAACAAACAAAAACACACATTTTCGAAATCGGGATAATCAACCATGAAATTCTTGAAAGCGGTTGAAAAGGTATAGGATATAGTCAAGTCGTACTATAAATAGCAAAACCATCGCATACAGCGTGCTTGATAAGCTAATAGCCAGTCGTTTCAAGCAAGGTAAAAACACACAGTAACATGCCAAAATTTGAAAAAATATCTATATTTGTGACCAAGGGTCGACGAACCTTATTCGGGCCACAACGGCCCAGGGGCCCCAAAGAATGGTTGCAGTACTGCGAATCTCGATGACCTGATTTTGTTCAGTGGCCTTTCTTTTTTGCAAAGCCTGTGTCGTGAGATATGGGCTGCGAAACACTGGTACCCGTGTGGCGAGATTTAACAAAGTACCCTTTAAAACCTGTTTTAGTGATTTTCTCCTCGCAGATGGGTCGGATCTGTTCGCGTTCAACTAAAGCACATAGTAATTAGTTTTGTTATCGAAGCAAAAAGTTTTGCCGAAAACCACCCCAAAGACGAGCTATGGAAGACAGAGATAGACAAACAAGAAATTTTCACCATTTTCCATCTAGCGTTTCCACTGGAAACTCGTCTAGCACCGTTTTCACAAGATACTTAGGCACATTACACCTTATAATCACTTTTAGATAGTGGAAATCACTTTATGGTGCGAAAGCCTTCGGCCACGAAAGGGTTGTTTAGCCGGTCGTCAGGGGAGATAAAATTACGAAATTTTTGGGACTCCATATTTTTGAATTTTTGCTAATTTTCTACCAAATGTTGCATATTTTGCCTCGATTTTTGCCAAGCTTTGCCATTATGTTCCGCACGCTTTGAGCGCGGAGTTTGGACCACTTGCTAGGGGAGAACGGCGGGCACCAGGAGGCTGGCTGGCTGCAACCCTCAAGGGATAATCATTCCTCTCATCCCCATGAGCATGCATATTATACCTAAGCAATTTAGTATGAATGTTCATCACCACTAAACAATTATGTCTGGAAATCACCAAGTTATGAAATTTTTAGAGTCAATATTAAACTTAGTATAGCTTGCCACTGTATAACCTATAGCTGGTTGTAAGCCATACACTTTATTCTCAAAAACCGAGATTAAAAGACATTAAAATTCACCTGCAACTGGCGCGCGATAGAGCGAAAACACCTGAATGTCGTAACGATATGTATAACTTATATTGAAATGCGCTATTCGCTGATTTGATCACTCTACACCGCAACGAAACTGGTTTTGGAGATTCTGTTTCAAAAATAGCTATAAAAATCTGATTTACATTCACCAATATCGTGATATACAATATAATTGAAATAAATTGGTACATTATAATTTATACATATACATATCTATCGAAACAAGCAGTTGTCGGTATCGCCTAAACCTGAAAATAATCTTCCAATTATGTATATAATTCAATATGCTGACAGGCATTCTACTAAGTTTTCTGATGCAGTGTCCACCAAAGAGGACCTAACTAATTATAACTATAATGTACTACAATATTAGCTATTGATTTTGGCATGCATTACCGGTGGCAATCTCGATGCGGTTAGAATTCCATGCTTGTTAACTTTCAACTTGCTACTGCGGCTTGTTACATGCGTTCTGCTACAAAGTGAAGATTAGCATTAATATAGCTAGCTAAAACATCCTAAGCGTTAAACGTCTGCGAGAACAGAAATCGATTAACTAGCTTAACATTATCTATCAACGAAAAACCATCAACTACATTTCATTTGTTGCAACTATGCTTGTTTCTACATTAACGGATCCACAAACATTTGCGATAAGTTTTTTCATTCCTCTGACATATATTCTGATAGCCAACATCTACATCATGTAATCAATCGCTGAATTCGCTTGCCGAAAGCCTGTCCTATACATTATATCAACAAAGGGCCATTTGGGACTTCAAAATTCGACAAATACACGTTATGCCTTCAATGTGAGTCGGTGAAGTAATCAATCGCTGAATTCGCTCGCCGAAAGCCTGTCCTATACATTATATCAACAAAGGGCTATTTGCGAATTCAAAATTCGATAAATACACGTTATACCTTCAATGTGAGTCGGTGAAGTAATCAATCGCTGAATTCGCTCGCCGAAAGCCTGTCCTATACATTATATCAACAAAGGGCCATTTGGGAATTCAAAATTCGACAAATACACGTTATACCTTCAATGTGAGTCGGCGAAGTAATCAATCGCTGAATTCGCTCGCCGAAAGCCTGTATTATACATTATATCAACAAAGGGCCATTTGGGAATTCAAAATTCGACAAATACACGTTATGCCTTCAATGTGAGTCGGCGACGCAAAGCTCTGGTCATATTAAACTGTTTTGTTCGTTCGGCTCGCATTAACGGTATCGCACTAAAACTTCTGTGTCATTTAAAATTATTGCATTAAATCAAAAAATATGTAAACGCATTTACATCGTGATCAACGTAATCTGTGTGTTTACATTTTATGGACTTTTTAATGATATACTAGCAAAACAAACTAACGTATAATTAACTAATTGTTATATATTTTACGTAGTATCTAACACACTTGTTAATCTGATTTGATCTGATTAAACTAGATACTTCACTGAGACCGTTGGGTTAGTTACATTAATTTAATTTTACTTTACGTTGCTTTAATAATTGTATCCTACCGATTATAAAAATGTAGAAGAGCATGGATGATGACACGCTGCATCACGTATATACCGTAATCACGTAATGATATGTTGGCGAACATAATGCGCTAATCGGATTAGTTTAATCGCAGCAGTTTTTAACATATTATGGTCTGTAACAACAAAATAAGCCGTTTAGATATGTCTCACTTTAGGACAAAATGATAATTTGGAAGAAACGCCAATAATGTTGGTACCATTTGACTCTGATCATCAACCCCGTTAAAAACATTAGCATCATATTTAAGACAATTTTTTAGAATTGAAACTTACCCTAAAATATTAGTAAAACTATTTTCTCAATATATGTGTAACTGTATTAACGCTATTTAAATGCATGATGCAACTTCCTAACACCATGCGCATACGACCCAGGCTATCATAACCTTAAGCGTGGATAAAAATTTTCGCAAAACTATTCTCAGTCAGACCCAACAAGCTATTGGGCTTGGCAAGCGCAGACGCACTTCGCGAGGTATTTCGAGCTTCTCCTGATTGGTTGCGCACGTGTCAAGTATCTGGTATGATTAGTTAGGTCCCCCTGGGAAGTTGACACTGACACCTGCTAACAGGCCATAATGTCAAGCCGTTGTTCCTTGTCTCGATATAACTTGGAAGTTGTTTTAATATGACATGGTCGGTCAAAGAATCAATTGATGCATGTATTCCTAACCGTTAACTGTATTTTTATCTGTCAGACAAGATGGTTTGAAATTTGACTTCATCTCAAGCAATTAAGGTTATACTCCTGTTGAGTGAAGTAACCATTGTTGCCCCCACACGGTTTCGACAGTCCGTGAAAGTTTAACGTCGGATTCTTGGGTTACTAATTTGTTAGTCATGAATTGCAACTCAAAAGAATATATTTTGCGCTGCAAATTTTAACCTCCATTCTTGGCTTATGATTTTGTAAACAGATTCCATTTATAATTTGTGGATTCCTCTCGCGATGCTTCTGTTTCTCTATCAGGTTGGTATTAATAGTAAATCATACGCGTTTGGGCTTGGGATGTGTTATCCACGCGCCGTAGCGCGGATAGTTGACCTGTCCGAACGGAAAAAAAACAAAACATATAACGCTAACAACACCAACACGAGACACAGTGATTGATTTTCTTGATTTATTTTCAATATATTTACATTATAAATAAAAGGCTTACAACGGTAATACTGAGGGTTAGCGAAACCAGGACACAACAAAAATATGACAATATCAACAAAACTATATACTACTCAATATCACCCCTGTATTTGGTTCGAGAGTGGTCAGAGAATGACTACGATCACAGTGAACGTGGCAACTAAGGAACACTTAATTTCGTGACCTCCAATTTTGGCGATAGTTAACTGAGCTATAAACTCAGTAACTGGTTCTGATGTGCTGGAAATTCGTAATGCGTGGCGCTACCGCAACTCTAAGAAAATCTAGGATCACTTGGGAACAATATTTTCACAAGTTTGGGAAACACGTTGAATGTAGCTCTGTTCTGACGGACAAAATTAGACAAGAGACCTTGATTACTACCACATGATAATAATAATGAATTAATACACGAAATCATTCATGTATGAGTTTATAATACAATAAATGATACAAATCAAAGAACTGCTCATTATTAATTACAGCTCATCAGTCCAGTGCGTTCTTCAAGACTGTTCAAAATCCCGGTTAGGACTAGAAGGTTGAGCAAGAATTTGGTGTTTTTCCGTGTAGGCAAACCTTAAATTAGCATTTATTATGAACGATCTTATGACCCGATTATGCATGCTACATTTGCACGCCGGAGGACAATAAAGCTACACAGTGGACAGGGTGGGTCACTCCCGTTTTAATGCTTTAATATACACTCGATATAAGCGTATAGTGCTTGTGGGTATTAAGGACACAGAAAATATTTGCTGCCGCCTAATAAGTACATTAACACTTTTAATCGTAAAATCACAACTAAACATAGTTTAACAAATTTTTTTACATATTCCAAATCTGCGCCATGGCATAATGTCTTAAACGAAAAAATTGCGCCACAGCATCTTCTTGCTAAGCGGACATAAGCGAAAATAAAAAATTGCAATTATTAGCCGGAATTCGGCAGATAAAAAGACATTGTATCCGGGTAAATGTCCCCATCGTTCCGGGTAATAAGGACAATGTGGATAGAAAGATTTTCGATCAATTAACTACCCGCAAATAAGTTCGTCAAATTTAATCAGTAACTCAAGGATTAGCAGAATAATTCTAATCTCTCAGAATAAGGCAACTACAGCCTTGTTGCTGTTAATTGTGTCGACAGAACGGAAACAGTTATAGATGCTTTTATAACCGTATATCATGTTTGAAATATGCAGTTTTAGATAACACAAATATGTAAAGACCCCTCAGCTGTCATTATATATCTACGCATAGATACAATATCACTTTTTTTCTCTTTTGTGCAACACAAATCTTACAAAAAAATATCGCGGCGTCTGTTTTCCTTGACAAGAGATATTATCATGCTGCCAGCGATCGCATTCGCTACATTGCGACTATTTTGCTCCTGTATTACGCTTTTCTCTTCGTTCCACAACATGTCGCATCCGGGACACATTCATACGCCCACCAGGGATGAATATATTTTTCGAACCAGAACGGGCCCAAATGTTACTGCTCTCTTCTGTATCTTTGAGTTTTCCGTTTTGTTTGATCTGAATATTAGTCATGGTTTGATCTGGCTAGCAAATAATTAAAAGCAATGACTCTAAACCCGACAGTCTTAACGCATCATCTAGTATTTTCTAAGCAATCCGTACAAACTTTTCTAACAACATTCATATGTCCTGGCGCTGTTATAAATATTCTTCCCTTCTTACTCTGTTGCGATCATAATCTGCTTTTTCTAGATCTATATAGCCATTAAAATTCTCTGTTTTCCCACGTCTGCGATCCGTTTTTGACTGCGCATATCACAGGCAATAATTCATACAATTTACTTATTACATTTTCGTAGATAATATAGCGACAAGTTATTACCGTTGGGTTTACCCTATCTAATACCAAAAATATTCGGCAGAACGTGGATATTACCACTCTATATCCTAAACTCAAAGATGTAAACATACAAACGTTGTTCAAGTTATAGGCATGGCAAGCGATATCTAGGAATCATTAACCTATTGCTATAGATATTACTGGAAGCACCTGATAAAGTGCTAAATTTGAAACCATAAGCTGGAAAGTTTTGTGCTTTGGATAGATTATCAGTTGCTAGGTTCCCGAGCTAAACCAAAGTTTTGTAACGGCAACGGTACTGCTCAGGAACGCACGGTTGGATATAAACGATTTTTACCATTGATTGTAGTTAACCATCGGCACATAGTGGTGGGAGCACTGCTCTGTATGTGTCCCTTTCGAAGAGGCGGGATAAAATAAAGCACTTTTAAGCCAAAATCACGTCGAATTTTGCTGCTTTCGTCTATAACATGTGACCGCTAAATTGACGTTACAAAAGTTTTCACGGTGCAGTGGGCCTGTGTTATTACAACTGCAGGCGTGAAATATATCTGATAACGGCTTTAACAGATAAAACGAAGCAAAAAATCCAATATTTTGCCAAAATCGCGCAGGTATTGCTGTTGTTAATTGCTTAATTATGATGCGTGGTGTTTATTTTAAATTTTAACCGTGGTGTAGCTATAAAATGGATACTGTACAGTCGATATTTTCCTTTTGAAGTATGGGGTGCATATTTTACGGATCGGAACTCCAAATGTTACTGCTACTCTGTGTAACTTTGCATAGAATCACACGATTTTCTTTAAAATTCAGCTATGAATAATTGATGTGTATAAACTGAGTTTATTACCGTTTGAACTAGATGTTAATCACGGTTTGATCTGAATCATACATGCTCGTAAAGGGGGATAGTGGGACTATCCCATGGGGCTCGGACCACCCCTCCACACTGGGAGGCAGTCTGGGAATTTTTTCCCAAGGGGATAGGACTATGCCGCTGAGGTACTGACCGCCTCCCTCTCCCTGGGAGGTAGGCTAATCCTTCGAGACTCCGCGCACTCTGAGCCGAAGGCCCGCGGAATATTGCGGCAAAAACTGATGGGAAATAGACAAAAATTGATGCGGAATAGGCAAATATCGGTAGAAAATAAGAAAAATTGGTATCAAATTGGGAAAAATGACCCAAATTGGAGAAAGATTTGCAGCCGTTTGAAGAAAAGTTTTAGTTCCAACAATTTAACCTTCCTTGACCACCTCCCTAGCCGACTGTGTGATCCCCCTAAAGAGGCAGAGAGCCCCTGAAGCATCTGCTGTGTCCCCTGGGACCTCGAACCTTGAGCACCTATACCCAAAATAATATAAAAACTTTTTAACTGGCGTTTACGGATTCGGAGTAGTGAGTGTGTCAGTAAATTTGATTATCCGTTCAAATCCATTTCTATATCAAGGTTCTGTCAAAAAAACTCAGAAATATAGTTAATTTAAATATATATAGTTATATTTAAAGTTTATTTGACAAAGCAATAAGTTTTTCTGCAGCAATGACACTGTGCAATCCGGATTAAAGCTATAAGTCCACGACTATATATGTCAGACAAAACAGGTGTACTGACACTAAAATTTGTTTCTTGTTTTCAACTTTACTTATATATAGCAATTTGTAGATCTAAACAATTGTCCTTATTACGCTTCCGAGTATCGAAAAAATAAGGCTATACTAATACTACAGCCAGAACAATTGTATGATAGAACAAGGATACACTAAAGTACGAGGAAATGCGAAGATTTACGCTATCAGTAGGTCCGTAATATAAATATACGATATATTATTTTTTGGTATTATATAAATAACAAGGTAGACCAATATGGACCTCAACAGTTTATATAACGATGCTCAATGTGCTCTATGAAACGTGTTCATAGATGTTTGCTGTAACGATAGACGACTTTCCTATTTTGATTTTGCGATGATAGTGTTCTTATTGTCAATATTCAAATATTTCGACTAAAACACGAGTAACCAGGCGAAAGAGAAGCTTACGCTCACCTTCAGTGCTATTACCAAATAGCCGATGAACGGTACCATCGTATGGCGATAATAAAGTAAATTGGAAATTAGCACAGCACACAACAACGATTCACGATGCAAAGTGGTACTACGGTCTATTTGCGATACTGCTAAACTGCGTTTACCAGCATGCTTTATTCAATTCTTAAAATAACAACGTGTGAAAATTGCATCGTATTTACTTAACGACTAAATGTCACAAGCAACTAGCACATTCGAAATCGCCAATATTACAGATAAACACAGATGCAACTAGGAAGTTATTGAGAACAGTTTTTCAATTTAGTACATAGCTAACATCGATAAATATTACTTCGATCGGTACTAGCCGTCGTCGAACACTGCACCACAATGTACTGGAACAGTCAAGCACACTCTGCGAAAGGAGGCGTATTTTTGTCGCATTGGAAATATACATTCGATAAGTATCAACTGGGTGACCGCTACCCAATGGTCGCAACAAAACTTTAATTTTGCAACATATTGTCACTTTTAGAGGCCGGCCATTATTCACATATGATTGTAATTATCTTTATTACCTATAACAGGCTTTTCGTTACATTTAGTACTCAAAAACTTCTGAACCATATTAAGGCTAGTCCGATAGTTACGGGACATCACCGGCGTATTCTGAAGTGCGCTAAATGGATAACAGCTTATCTGAAGCTAAATAAACAAAGCATAAACAAATAGGTGACGACAGAATAAATTCTTCTGGCAAATAGAGTTCGCCGACAGTTGTCTTTAATCGCTGAGAATCCAAAATACATAAGCTATAGCTGTTCCAGAGTCTATATAACACACAATAACACGCCGAATTTTTCAAAACCAACATTTCGGACGAACCATATACGGCCGACAGGGTTCAGGGAGTGACTACAGAAATAAGTGTACTTCAGCAAACCCTTAGATCTTGACAGGGTGATTCAAATTATATAGTGGTCACTGTTTTTCAATATGAAGCCTGTATTGCGAGATATGGGCTGCGAAACACCGGTACCCGTAAGGCCAACCAGTTTTGACATTTTCGTCTCTGAAGACGAAGACGGAACTCACAACAACGTTCAATAAACAAATACAACGCCATCATATCAGTTTGGCTATAGAGCAAATATACTTGCTCAAAATCAAACAACCAAAAATGAGTTATTAGTTACACCGACATAAAACACAAAAATTACCATTTTCCTCCTAACGACCTCAGTGGAACTCCGCTGGTTTGTTTTAATAATAAATGATGAAAAGGTATTTTAATTTAAAGCATCTTATTTTTATCATAAAGTTGCGGTAAATATTTGTATATAGGGAAAAATGATAACATAAAGCTGAGAATACACAACAGGGCATGGAATGCTACAATATGGACAAAAATCATCGGTAATTTACACCAGAACAATAAGCTTAAATGTTAAATTGGGAAATCAATGAAATTTTAAATCGCATTAATACCATCATAATTCCAGGTATTCAAAACAATCTATAGCAATAACGAAATGTCATGTTATTGACAGTATTCATACTATGGATGTACTTAAAACTCGACTCCTCTCTAAATACGGCTTAACATATAGACTAAGTACAGTGCTTTTAATCGTCGAGCCCTACACAATTGATAAATTGCGGGGATATGTCAGAATGATAGCCACGCTGTAGATATAATGACTCATGGCAATTATGGGTGCTCGTAACTATGAATCATGAAAACCCATGTGGACTGGTCTTGTGCCCTGGACATAGAGTAGGCCCTAATGCGGCAGAGAACGTGCTACAACCTTGATACTAAATGGCTAATATATCTTACTAGCTAACCTCAATGAGTTGGCCTGCCACAGTTGGTCATGAGCTTGAGCAGTAAGGTACAACATCATGTTCAACTTCTTGCCGGGGCCAATACTCGTCACGGACCTCAACTTTTTTTATTATGCGAATCAGCGACTTCACCATGATTAACATTATCACCAATTTCTTCTGAAGTTTCAAATGTATCACTCATCTAGAAAATTGTAGATTGAATCATCTTGGTCACTGTCGTCATCAGATTCATCAATAATTATCAGCCATGACGTAAAATTTATGACTCGTTCATGATAAGTTCGGTGTAGCCTGACTTAGTCTTGTCCAGCTATTGAAGTAGACTCAATGGACTTTCCTATAGCACGAGCTAGCTATACGTTTTTCCTTACAGCCGTATGTAGCTCTCTGGATATTATGTCTAGTCTAGGCTGACCATATAGGACAGAATATAATGTTTTCTCTGGTTTTATTGTTTTGATTTATACTATAGCAATAGAAATTCAAATTCTAACAGTTGTCGAGGCGGTAAATTCAAATTTTCGCAGCACTACATTGTGGAAAGGTTGAAATTTTGGACAAGTACAATTCTTGGCAGACGCCAATGTAAGAAATTCAAATTTTGGTGCGTGTTTTAGCTATAGTCAGGGGAGACTCTGTCGGACAAAATTTCCAAAGCCATGACATGTCGAAATGTAGACCCGCAGAGGCGTGGTATCCACTAATATGACGATATGTTTATGTGTGGGCACTTAATAAGTTTTAAGAGAGATCGAACACAGTAGATAGGAAAAACTTACAATGTATAATCTCGACTTTTGATGGAGGCTTCAGTCATAGCCCTGTTTGGTGCATTAAAATTAGCTCCTTGACCTAGTTCGCAACTGACTCTATCCTTTTTATCTTCTCTGAACTCAACCGTTGCCCTATCCAATTCCTATAATTATATGTATATTACGCACATTTATTCCTAACTTCGTCCTAGAAATGTTCTCCGCTCCAATTTTCTTAGTCATTTGTGACAAACTGGAGCCTTTTGCGCACCGACAGCCAGCGCGAGATCGAAACCCCGCTCCTCGAAGACCCATGTGGTCTATAGTTCAAAATTTACATGGGTGAAGTTTTTCGAAGTGGGAAGTAAAGGGAAAAGAAAGGTATTAGCCAAGGACCAACAGCGCGTCGTCCTATGTCCAAGACAGCATTAAGTATCCAATGATGCGTCCCAAACGCCGTAAGGTGCGCCCGGCCCTCAGGAGCCCTTGTATTCAACTGAAAATGATGACGAGGCTCCCTACCGCGTTAGAGCACACGTCACGCATTCGATGGAGGCTGGCTACTAAGTAATGTCGAAAGCACACAAGAGTACCTCCCGAGTTTTAGTGGAGGCTCCGCCACCTATTTTACAATGATTCAGTGTCCTGACCTCAGCGAATAGTTGCTGGCTTGAACATCTTGTAATACTACTTCCTGTAGACCCCAAAACCTCCCATTTTTTGTCAACACGAACTTAGAATAATAATCACAAGACGTTTTATTTAACACTCTTCGCAAAAGCTTACCCAGTGGGTAGGCGAACCAGTCTAGCGTAACGAAAATTACTAAATCAACTTCCCGGGCACCAGCGCTTAAGAGCGCGTGGAGTATATGTCTGACGCTCCAGCACCCATGCAGCTCGAATATGTCTCGATCTCTGTAACTCTTCAACACAAAAAGGGCAGGTTGAGGCTATCCTGAATGCTGCACGAGGGAAAGTCACCTGAGCAAAAAGTGAAAGGTGAATGAAAAAAGAAAAGCTACGGCCACAACCGCCGATAAAAGGATCGCCGAACAGTGCAAAGTTCTGGATAGACTGGGGGTGGCCTCAGGGATACCTTGCTGGACTAGGGGGGAGAGGGGTCAGGCGAGGACCCAGGGGTACCCCGGTTAACGGCTACTTCGGCATTTATGACCCTTATTAGCTGAGCGGTGTCGGAAATTTGTTGCCTTGTTTCACTCCACAATTTTTCGCGTTCGCATATCCAAAATGCAGTTCATTAACTCTGTAACGCTGCATCTATTACAGTACATTTCATATCACTTGCAATAGAATAAAGGTCGATAAGACTTTAGCTAATCAATTAACTGTGAATTCCCAAAATCGGGTGAGCTTTAGATAGGTCAATAGCAGTTATATATCCCCATGTGGTCAGAAAATTTACAGCCATATACTTTACATATCCAGTTACATAAATATCAAGAGAAAGGTTGTATTTTTATTTGAAGTATATATCTTGTGCAGCAATGGATTTAATACAAATACAAGCATGGCAATGTCTTAACCGCATCCATTCAAGGTATATAACGAATTATACAATCGAGTTCTATCACAAATTATTTACTTTAACGTTAGTCTCATTGCAGATAAATTGTCGGCACAATAAGTTTACTATATGGCGACTTCCTTATTCAATAATTAAAGAGATATCCTGTCAAGGGTACAGATGCCTCTTACAGTTATGTTTATTCAGATATAATGTTCTATGATAAGCAGGTATTCAGTTACATACATATTTGTGTTTTGCATTAAAAATTTCCAGTTATTTAGCTGATCAGATAACGGATGTTTTGTATTGACTAGTGATGGGAATGGATATGGTTTACGAAATCCAGATATATATCCCGGTAAAATTGTGAAATATAGGATAATCCGAATATGAACAATACCCTAAAATTTCAAGCTTTTATCTAAACTTCTAAAACTGTATACCAGACTTTGTCATTCACTCTTTACCGGTGTATATATTTCATGGTGTATTAATCAATGGAAGCATAAACAAACAGTGTCCTTCTGATAAGGTGTTTTTTGCATCAATATTTGCTGTCTGACGTGCACTAAACCTTTAATAAACAGTATATAGTTTATAGGCAACACCATTTCATGTTATAGTAAGTAATAATTTATTCAAAATAAAATGGAAATTTCGGATATTTTGCTAATCTCAATAAATTTACCCGGGTATCGATAGAACCTAAACGTAAGCCAGAGAAGCGTACTGGCAATGGTTTTCAGCTTGCAGGGTAAGTACAAATAACCATGGCTACATACCTAATTTGGGACAGAAAGTAGAAGTCTCAAGATATAAAGTAAAATTTTGTTCAGTGTGTATCTGTAGAGGCTGACTCCAAAAAACGTTTTTGAGAAAACGCAGTTTTCAGCCAATGTTAAAATTTTGCACAGTACTGTCACAAATTTGGCAGCTCAGACGAGAATGACTTGTCATTGACATAAAAATGCAAGAACATAGCAGAAGTCATGCTGGGAAATGACATATTGGAGTCGAAGGAAAGCTATTTCGGTTTCGGGAAAGAGGGAGCAATATTTTTTGACTAAACGTTCCGGAATGACTAAAAATAGTTAATTGGGACAAAAATGACTTGTCGACGTATGCTTGGAGAATGCGGTCTGCCGCGACATTTTGGGGTAGACAAAGACAACTAGGGGCTGCAGTGTTCGGTTATATTTTTGATCAAACGTTGCGAAACGCCTAATAATAGCCAATTTGGGTGTAAAAAATTACTTTTCTGTGCTGGCTGCATGTGCATTTGTGAATGTGAAAATTTGGCATTTCTGAAAATGAAATATTTTGCGTTTCCAAATGACCAGGAATCTGAGACGATCAAGTGAAGTTTTGTCTTTTGCAGCGGTCCATAAGAGACAAAAATCTCCGGGCTAGCTGTATAATATTTCAGTTTCATATAGATAGCTATAAGGCACTTTTGTCTCTTATAGTCAATTGTAAGATATTTTCATCTCTTAGAGACAACTGTAAGAAATTTTAGCCTCTCACTGCCGTCTGCAAGAGATTTTTGTCTTTTAGAGCTAGGCACACGAGATAAGCCTTTAACGACTGGCTATACGAGATAAAAATATCTTAAAGACAGTTATAACAGATTTTAATTTGTAATGCTGCATTGCTGTTAGACAAACATCTCTTAAAGCCAACCGTAAGACTTCAAAACCTTGTCTCTTATATCGGCCATGACAATATTTTATTGCACCTAGCCGAAAGAGACAAAAATCTGTTACGGCTAAGTGAAAGAGATTTATGTCTGTTTTAGCTCACTGAACCCGCTTTGCGTAACAACGCACGAAGGTCATTACATACTATCAAATGTAATGTTTCCACACACACATTTGTACACACTGACGAAGTTGAGTAAGTGCACAGATTTCTCTGTGAATGACACATTAGGTCATCCCGAAATTCAGCAAACTTTACGCGTTCCATATCAATACGTACTGCTCAAATAGGCATTAACATACTTGGCGTGATCTGAACATTTTGCACATTACGGGACAGCTCAGCAAATAGGTTCGAAGGACAGCAACTTGATCACTAAACAAATATTAACCATGATTTCGTCATCCAGCCGGAGATAATAAGGTTTTTAAGATTTTATTATACTTCAGAAGATGTTACTCCGCAGCTCGCTTAAAACATTAACTCATTTTATTAAGTAGCAAAACACAATCAAGCAAAACAAAAGAATTACGATTACACTATTAATGCAGATCCAACGATTAGCTATCAACTCTGACCTACATATTCTTACCAAAGTATTATATAATAGCGCATACTGAGGTGTATGAAATCCTGCCCTATCTATAGTAAACTCGTGTAATGTCGACACTTTACACCTACGCAGGGACATTACACTTACACAATTGCTTGTAAAGTCGACACTGTGTTTTTGTTATGTCGACACTTTTATAAAAAATTCTATTCCTAAACAACTTTATTTAAAACGCCAAAACTATTAAAAAAGTAAGCTGTACTACGCTTGCATATACATATGTGAGCGTTACTACGCGAACCAAAAATCGTATTTGAGTCGTCCTATCGCTTTACGTTAATATAAATATGCATTGAATTGTTTCCGGAAGCGGCACTCATCTCGATACTAATCGTTGTCACAGCCCTAGGTGAAAATATCTGGCCTTAGCAGAGCAACAAAGATGCCTTCTCTGCCATGCTTCAAGAGAGGGGGCAATGTCCCTCCTTGCCTGCTTCCCTGTACGCCCAAAGTCAAGCTGACAAGAAGTTCTACGTACGCAAATCCTAACCATCAACACTTATGAAAGTGGCCGTTAGAGCGTTACTAACGACACTTATAGCGCCATGTAACCCCTACGTTAAAGGTGTCACTTTGCAAAGATTGCAGCCTAACGCCTTTTAGCCTGACTTGGGCAGGCCGTATACAAGGTGTTGAATGGTTTCTCAAAGCCATGTTTAGCGCATTCCAAACAAGCAAACATACAATTATATAATCAAGCAGCTAATTTTTTAACTTCAGCGAAACAAGTATTGCAAAAGTAGGTAGCCCTAGTTGAGACACCGCAAGTGTTCTCATGCGCCCAGCCGCAACATTCAATACATTGAAGCCATTCAATCCCTGCCTTATCCTCGTTATAATCGACGCCGCATTCTTTGCATAGCCAGACAGTGCGTTTGGATGATCTCTCTTGTTGTTTTTTGGCCAGCACGCTTTTCAGGGCTTGGGTTTAAATGCCTGTCGCCTCGCGCATATTGCCCAACTTTGCAGCGGCGACGTCAGCATTGCTGTTTAGAGGCACAAGGAATTTCTCGAAGCAATTGTAGCCGTTGTTCGTAGTATTTTGTGCGCCAATGGGTTCAAGATTTGCATACGTTTTGTCGCTACAAGACATTTCTGAAGCCAAGCAATGGTCTATTTCAAGGCTACATTCCGTAGCATCTAAAGGCGATTCAATGTCCGCACTCATATTCTCTATCTCTAGAAACGAATGAGTATAGGTCCCTTCGTTGCAGTTGTAGAAAATTGGCTGGTGAGGCGGTTGCGAATTATGAGACGAAGACGCGCCTTCCGAGTGTGAAGCCTGTTCAGCACATAAATTGTCCTCATCTACATTTTGAGTTCGGCTGCCTAGCAGCACGTTTGACATTGTAAAATTTTCGGCATCAATGGCATCGCGGTTGAATGCGTAAATTCCTGCGAGCCGAAAGGATGTGGCGATAATATCCGACCTTGCCTTCGCACTGTTCCATGCTTTACCAAACACAAAACCAAATGAAAATCGATCGAGAACCTTGCAGTTGTTTCTTTTTGCAAAGCTGCTGACGTACGGCCCTTTTTGTAACAATGTGACCTTACGCAAACCAGCTTGACTTATGCCAATTACATAATTATACATGCCTCTACGGCTCGCCACGTCAGGGGCGCACATGCCGACGGTCGATACCAGGGAGGAATCCCTCCTCCTTGCCGGTCAAATTTTTCTAGGAGGGTCGGTCACGGGGACCTTTTTTGGTCGCCGGTGCCATATTTTCACGTACGAGTTCACGTTTCTGGGCGTCTCGGTGGTGACGACTTTTATTCTTGGTCGCCGGCGTCATATTTTCGCAAATTAACTCCGCTTCGCTGGGAAAGTGGTCCGCAACCACAGCTCAGGGGTGGGGTGGACCTCCTTGCTTTTGGGCCTCGGGGGGGCGGGGTATAACCCCTCCCTTGTCGGTAAGTATGAGGGGGCGGATATGGTCTCGAAGGACGTGGCAGTCAACACAGAGGTGCAGAAACCATTAGTGGCCAAATTTTTATGTGGGTCGGTGGTGAGGAATTTTCGGGGTCATGATGAGAGTACTGAGAAATAAGTAGAGCTGTTGAGACGGTGAACTAGGAGTCAAATTTCGGGGATGCATCGGTTTCCCGGAAATTTCGAATCATGTTTAACACTGCAGAGCCTGAGTAGCTAATTCAAGCCCTCAACCATAAACTTGGGGGGCCCTTAAAATGGAAAGTCTCTATTTTGCGCCTTGCACACTATAACATCTATTTTTTCAAGAATTCTTCTCCTGCTTGGCCTCCCGCGAGCCTGTCTCTCCAGGTTGAGAGGCACGGCGACCCTAGCTCTGGCTCCGGAGCAGTCTATACAAAATTTTCATCTTACCTGTTTAGCAACGGTGACAATTCCACCACTTTGAGACGCTTTATGCTTATGCGATACAGAATTAATATCATTCATTTTCAATATGTCGCGACAAATAGTATACGCGCCAAAAATAAAAAAAAAACAATAAACCTAGATTTTTATCGAGAAGTAAACAAACAACACGCGCCAAAACACATGTTCAGTACCGTAGTATTTGTTATTAGTTCCTGTGCCGCTTATTTTCGCCCAGAACTGCACAATGCTTGTTAATATTTTGAAGTGTCGACTTTAGAAACAAGTGTCGACACAAGAAGAATTTAGTGTCGACATAACACGAAAAACATGTTAGCTCGGCTCAATGCCTTACTGCTTAATATGAGACTCCGGTTCGAAAAATATCACAGTAAATTTTACAGCATTTGAAAGATAAGATCGCAGTCATTAATTTGAGCTCTAAATTGGCTGATAAACCCTTCAGAATACCTAGCTAACGAGCGGTTAGAAAATTATTGCAAACCACAAAACAATGTCGAAAATTTTTTATGAAGACGAGGCCCGACTAAAATGAAGATTGGCCCGTCATTAAGCGTGTCTGTGAAGTCCTAATGTACGTGGTATAGACTATACGAACCACAGAACTCGTATTGTAATTTTCGTGTCATTCCTTTAATATTTTATCGTTATAAAGCTTAATGTAAACAATATTTTTTCAAAAGTGTCGACTTTACACGAGTGTCGACATTAGACGAGTTTACTATATGTCCTAAATATATATGTATATTGTACCTTGTTATGTACATATATCAGTAAACGAAACTCAGTATAACTGTATACTGATACAGCTGTCTGCGGCCAAGGTAACCGCTGAGCGGTCCAAATGTAATACATGCCATGCCGTTCTCGATATATTGAGCCTAAGCTTATGCCTTTATATGAGACATACACTAAGTCTAAGTCTGGATGCTGCCGCCCCCAGAATCGCCGCTGATTGATTGGGCAAAATACCATAAGCGTGCACATGGCGTTTTTGCCATAAAGTTAGTGTATTTCAAAACAGCTAGAATGAACAAATCTAGCGGGATATATTTTATTGTATGTAAGTATGTAAATTTTACACGGCTAAGTGTAATGGTTCTAGATTAATAGTGTGAAATTAAAATAATTTATAAACATAATTTCAACTTAGGTATAACTATTTCCTGTAGAACAAGATGTTTGCGCGGAACTAAAATTTTAGTTTACTCGTTGATATGTTATTGTTCTCATATGCGGACAAATGTGCTTGTGGCATTTTCTGTGGCAAAAAGCTTAACCAGTTCCCGCATTAATTAATATGTATTTGTACAATGTTGCATATACTTTTGCCGCGGCAACCGGTTGAACCTGGATCGTTTTGGTGAGTGCCTTGTACATTAGCTACTACGATGTTTAGAAGCTGCTACCAGGCTCATTAAATAACCTTACAAAGCGAGCGTACAATTAACACACGAGCAAACAATCGCGCCACGCACAAACCCAGGTAGTGCATCGCGTCACTGTGTAAGGTAGTTACAAACGCCTGACTTTTCATGCGAGAATGTTATAATGAATGCATATCAACATAACAGAAGCATAAAACAGCAATTTAGCCTCATTTTATTCATTTATATTTGAATATAACCAGACTGCCCGAAACAAAGAAACTGCGAAGCAGAAGTGAAAATAGCGTGCTGTGTATTCAAAGTTACGGTGAGTGAAAATTCAGTTGCGGTTGTGTCCAAATTTTATTAAGATTGTTGTACTTTGATTTTACTGGACATCGCAATGCTACTATTACTACAAATTGTTTACAAATAGATTCACATCGATAAAACGAACTACCGACAAAATTTTGCAAAACACATCTGACGATATATATTATTAACCCTTTTGTGCATAATCGGTCGAAATAAACGCAACATGCAATGCGAAGCTTTACGCTAGCAAAGTTGGTGGTGTAATGTATGTTTGCATTTGTGCCATTGTGCCATCATGTTGCGCGTTCTTTAAATAGTCGAGCAACAACACCTATATATCTTAGTGGTAACGTACGAGAATTGCACCAGAACAATCCTGGCTCAATTCACCGACACGGCAAAAGTTTGTTCAACACAGTAGTTTGTTTCTAGCACTCATTCATTTACTTCATTGGGCCTGAAAGAGAAAAAATATTATTCTTACAACAGTACGACTGTAAGCTCAGTATGAAGTACCAGTTACCAACATAAACAGGAGAAGATCGGTCGCAAAAATTCAATAATAAAAGCCGAGCAGGCGCTATTTCGCGAGCCAATTTCGGTCCGCGACAGTAGGTATGACAAATCCATAAAATAATCAAAAGACAAAGAAGAGAAAATCCGCATTTCAAATGTAAGAATACTGTAAATTGACAAAGCACAGCTGAACATAACAAAACGCCCAAAAACCAATAGCCGCTATGAAAATGAAACGTCTAACAGGCAAAAATCACCAATAATTCATTATATACATTATTATCGTGTACCTTAAGCAATTTTTCCAAATATTTGACTCGTTTCAAAGTATAATGGGTTCGCATGAAATTGTCTTCTCAAATTTTTACACATATCCCTAGCACACCAAATACGGACTGGTAATCTTACCGCAAAGGCTAAAAAAAATTGAGCAATATACATAATGTACCAGACGAATGTATCCCTTATTAGACCCGGATACATAAAAAACGCAAAATACGCTGACCATGTACTATGCCAGCTACAACCAGTATCTATGTATAAAAGTCGGAGCAACTATCGTGATCGATACAAAACAAAATCAGTCATGCATTGCTTATAGACTTATGCAGTAATCCATAGGACACCGGCTTTCTAACCGTCGACCGGATTTTTATTAGTAAAACACACATTTATGTACATATGTACACCAATTTTAACCGACAAAAATGAAACAACCGTAATAATATATATACCTTGTAGTATTAATAACGACATATTTTATAATGAAACGCTTTTAATCATTTAATACATTATAATCACAACTTGCGTCTCGCTCGGCGCTTTACGACAGATCGTAGTATTTTCGAAAATTACGAGTAGTAAAACAGCCAGACACAACGACAAGATATAAATCATCGAGGTTCAAAATTTCGTGTCTTTTGTGGCAAATCGCCTTGGTTGATAATCGTTGTTGGTCGCGTTCGACATTACTCGTTACATCTCAGGAAATAAACAATTTGACAAGCCATGGGGAAATGGTAATTATTATTGTGCACATTCGTTAAGCAAGTCACATCAAAGTCTTTGCGCATATCTCCCAAATCATACGTCTTCGAAAGTAAGGCATATGTTCCTGAAATAAAATCAAGTGAGGACTTGTTGCATCAAAGCTATCATAATCATTTTAAAATACGAAAAGCGTTCATAATTTATTTTTGCAGTCAGAGTACGAAAATCTTAAGCAAAGTAATCAAAATTGTAATGGGTATCATATACCTATGCCGGTATGTATCCAACATAGTGAACTTATTGAAACGGAGGCCAGCGAAGCGAGAAGAGTTTTCGCTTAAGGCCCTAGGGCAAAAATCTTGAAAATGTATTTTTGTCTTTCGCTGTCATTCATAACCTCTTCGGATGGATGGATTTCAATAAAAAAAATTTTACTCGATGGCAAACGCACCGACCCCTGCTGGAGTTTCAAAATGGGGAAAACAAGACTCTAAGGATTCTCTGCCAAATGTGGTCATACGCGTACCAGTGCTTGGCAGTCCATATCTCTAGACACAGGCTTCAAATTCGGTAGACTATTCAGAATCAGCTCAAGATCAACAGCATTTTTGTGGACCACTATCTGGAGTCCACCTTGACTACATTATACTTTTTAAAATGTTTTATAATCGAAGAACCCATTTTCCAAAATGTTGCGTATGTTTTCATTTGTTTGTGTATATATAATGCGTGTGTTTTTCTGAAGGTAGAATACAAAGGTTTGGGTAACTAGAGGGCAGCGCGCATATTTTATGTCTTTTCATCGGTTTTCACAAGAGTTCGGATCAATAAACCCGATTTCCAGAATATAGTAGGCCCAGCGGTTTTAGGGTGGTATATGCATTAAACACATCCTATTACTGGTGATTACACAAACTCATAATTAAAATGTGAAACCACGCCCGCTTCTTTGCACTCTCTCATGCGAGACATAGTTATTCTAAGAGGATAATCAACTCTCAAAAGAATACTCCACCTTGCTGTTGGGTGACGCGAGCTAAAAACATCGTCGCATCTATATGAACATAAAAATCAATTTTTACAAGCATTAAATAGCACTGAAAATTTTCTACATTATTGTATATGAATAATTATTTTAGGCAGACTTAAAAAATTTTGGAACCAAAAATGAACAAAAATTAGAGCAAGTCGGGGGGAAATTGGTAAAGGAATTCCTCAATTTCTCAGTTTTACAAATCTACTTCTTTCTACAGTAACAACAGTGCAGTTTGGACAC
The DNA here is from genome assembly GCA_030248225.1 of Trileptium ribeirensis. NCBI lineage: Eukaryota > Metazoa > Nematoda > Enoplea > Enoplida > Thoracostomopsidae > Trileptium > Trileptium ribeirensis. The sequence goes on from JASANE010013862.1 coordinate 42,143, forward strand.
TAGGTGAGAATTGATCGTCAGTCAATCATATTATATTTAAGCAAATAGTTCCGTAGAAAAAATGTATTTAGGTATCAGGACAAACAACGCATAAACGAATAGCATGAAAAAGGAAATTCGATAAATCAGGTTCGGTGACAGTTGGTACCGTAAACCCTTGAAAACACCAGAAAAAGTATGGCACAGTGAAACTGGATTCTAGAAGACCACATCATTTTATTGAATATACCGAACAATTCCTAAATCTTTTCTGACAGACAGTTCTAAATGCCCCGAAAACAATGTATAACCAAACTACTGATCACAGATTATAACTTTGGACATCGGGTTTGCCGAATAATTATACAGTACTCACTACAGTTGACTGTAGCTTACGAGCACGCAAGCAGACAACCAACAATGAGCAAATTATAAAACTTCAAAATAATTTTTTTCACGTGCAAGTTGTCAATTGTGCCGAGTGCTGTACATAGACCATTTTTGATGACTTACACGCAATATGTAAATAAAACAAATAGGCATTTCGGAAATCGTGTTCGAAACCGCAGAACCCTTGAAACACCCAAAAATGTACAAAATATACAAGCTGGGCTCTAATATAAAAACATAACCATCGCTTTCAGAGCGTACTGGAGAATCACGTAATAGGCAATCTTTTTGAAGGCGCAAACACGCAATAACATATTGAAATTTGAAAAACCGATATCTCGGGCAAACTGCCAACGAGCCATATTGAGCGCACTGCGGGCCAGCGAGCGATCCCACAAAAAACGATGTTCAACGTTGTAGATCTCGATGAGCTGATTGGCCTCCGCTTTTTAGATGCTAACCCTGTGTCGCCAGAAATACGCCACGAAACGCAGGCACCCCCATGATGAAATTTGGCAAAGAAACCTTGAGCTCTTACCGTTCAACTTATAAAATTAGACTACACATAAATACCGTCCCGACGACAGGGTTAGTGGTTTCGGGGGCATTAACATATTGCAATCATTCGTGATTCAATCATCATGAGGCGGAACCACATTCGTTATGGGCACTTTTTACCCCAAGTGTAGTCACAAAATAAAATTTAGGTAAAATAAACACCGCAGACGCGCCAAGTGCGCGTGGTTTCAACATCCGTATGGCCGCATTACATGTCTGTACTTCTTTTTGCAGAAAACTTAGAGTATCCAAATCTACGGCCATAAATTAGCGTCTACTCACTCGAGACTTTTTACTGGACGCACAGCTTAATTTATGGTAATGATAATACTCCAGATGATGCCATTTTCATTTTGTGCATATAAATTCCTAAATAATTTCCATTTTCGATAGTTATGGCTGATTTCGGTGAAGGTGACGCTATGTACACACATAATGGAATGTCAAGGTACACCATCATTAACAATCAAAAATAAAAATATGAGGCACCTAAAATAGTAAGCCGCAGCTTTTAGGCAAGAAACTGAGCTAAAATTTTGCTGTTTCACTGGTAATTACTGTCAGAACAAAACTTTAACAAAGCGACATTATATAAGCATCAAGAAAGGTGTTTGATATCACTGCAGAAACCATACTAGGATCTTGGCGACATGCCAAGTGTATGAATTCGGAGAAATGAGAAACTGTAACGTTAACATACAGGGTCATTTCACGCTACGATAACCTTTTGCCCCAGAAAAAAATGACTAATGACTTTTTGGCTCCGATTATCTTCATTTTTACACCCTATGACCAAAAAACACCAAGGATCCCTAATTTGAGGTCGTTATGGTAAATTTTTTAGCCGTTTTTATGCCATGGCTTCCCAAATACCACCCCCCTGCTGCTCAGCAAGGTACCATAAAATGGCCTCTGGTATGCTCCAGGTTGCATATAGCCTCGATTTTGTGATCGTATCTCGTGCAGCCAGTCAACGCGGTCAAAATGACGTTATGCGGAACTCCGAATATCAAAAATTAAGCTTTTTGGTAAAAGTGTGGTCGGGGGAGGGTAAAAGCCTGAGATCAACAGGTCGGGAACGAGATAGAGCTCAGGTCGTTTCACCGTTCGCTTCGTGATTGGAAAGAACCATAACAGACAAATTAATTGACTTCTACTGACTCCACCATACCCCTAACTAGCAACAGTCGGGGGGGTAATCAAATGTGCTAAAATCGACTTTTTGACCCTAGCGCTGGGGTAAGTAACAGCAAGCACCTGGGTTAATATCTTTTCAAAAGGCACCCAGGGGACAGGTATGATATATGAAGAACGTTTATGTACCATGCATAAGTAACGAGCAATGACCAAAAAAGAATTTGGTCGGGAGGGGGGGGGTAAAACTGGGGTTCATGCCATATCGACAGCTGTCACTCTCCATGATTGTAGTAGATTTGAAAATCGTGCAATTAAAAATGTTGTGTAGACCTGACTAATCCTGCATAGAAAAGAATTTGGGCCATAACTTCGAACACAGAGCCACGACACTACCCGAAAAAAAGAGGTCGTAAAATTAGTCATTACGATTTTTGTCAATTTGGGACTTATGTGGATGTCCAGCCTCTTACGACGTGCGTGAAGCCAAAAATTTTTTGTTTGAACTAGCTAACTAATGACGCTTCCTAGCGTAAATAACATTTTTACCATTTCCCTGCACGTTTACGTGCTACTGGCCAAAATATCCAGTTTTACCCCCCCCCCGACCAAAAGGTCATCGTAGCGTGACATGACCCTACAGTGGAACAACTCATTAAAAATAATATTCCTGTTACGAGCCAAAGATGTAATTCACCGAAAAAATATTTTTATTAATCTGCTGTTCAATAATCCATAGATGCAGCAAAACTGATAGTCAGATATCTAATACGCACCCTACCAAGGTTATCTCTACCTCAGAACTGCTTATGAATCGTGAACAACATATCTATATAATCTATGTATATATAAGAATCAGGGAGTAAACGAAATTCAGGTTCCGGTTCCGGCGAAAATCGTGATCCGGTTGCGGTTCCGGCAAAGGGCAAAAATAATACCAGAACCGGAATTCCGGTTTAAAAATTTTGTTTGAAATTTTTCACATTTTTGCTTCATCTCTCTGATCCAAACATATGTAATATATATTATACAACGATGAAGTTCCAATACAACCAAGGAAACGAAAAGATTAACTTAGCAATTTGCCGCGTGAAACGTAAGTTGGGCAGATACGTAATTCCAGTAGGAATTTTTCATCTTAACCTGCAGGAGTTTGTTAACAAAACAAAGTAGGTCGATGCTTGTAGCAACTATTTTACACATTCCGAAGGCGGGGGGCGCCCCACCGGAAAGAAAGTCTGCGAAATCAGGCTAACATAAATTGCGTCAAACACCAGCCAGTGCGCTTGTAAACTTTGTAAATCAGGCTAAATTGAAGACAAATAACGTTATCTGCAACGCAGCCATAAACAAATTTCTCGGCAATGAACTGTATTTATTGAAACTGTGCGAACAGCATCAATTTGTCTCATTTATAACATTCTGATTAGAAAGTTATCATCATTATCATCTAACTGACGGGCACTGTTCGTCCTAAGCACGGTCTCTTACCACTGACCAGAAAATTAATTTCTATCTATTAATTTCTGTTAGAATCATATAAACCAATAATTTTAAGTTTCCTACAAAACAACATGTAGCAAACGTTGTGTAGTAAAATGAGGCGACTGAGGACAGTGCGAAGGAGTTTATTCTGAGCGCCATGCGTTGCAAGCACATTCAATTTGACCCAGTATACGCAAGGGTGTATACTGGAAGGCATTTTTTTGCCCTGGGTATCCAACAGCCGACATATTCTGGCCTGCCCACAGTGGGGGGCACCCCCCCCACTTTCCAAATCCCCCATGTCCGCCCCCCCACTCGGCCGAAACCCCCCATGTTCAACTAATTCCAAAATGTTTTTATGTCTGAAGAATTTATGTTCTTTGTTTGCAAACTGGTTCTTTGACATCTTAATTACCACTTATTTATAATGCTAAAATATTGTTTTTTAGCTTGAAAGTACGTTAATAGTAGTAAAAATGCATGAAAATATGGAAATATTTTGTATTTTTAAGCAAAATTTATCCCCCCCCCCCACGTTGAAATTTCCCCCGAGAATGAACATGGGGCCCCCCGAAGTTCCCCCCACTTTTCGGAGGGCTGTAGTGGACAGGCCAGATATTGATCGATAAATAAACATTATTAGCTTCCTCAGTCTCTTTAAAGTTTCAGAAAGACAATAATGCTTTCGCCATACATTAAGTTTAATGTAAAAGTTATTTTTAATGTATTTTAAATCCACTAATTATACCTTAATTTCTTCTTTTATCTATTTTACTATAACTAAATTTCGAAGACCAGGAGGTTCCGGTTTAAATGAACGGTTCCGGTTATTCCCTGATAAGCAGGCGCGGTTTTAGAAATTTCTGACGGGGGCGGGCGGGCGAATCTTTAAGTTTTCGAAAACCATGTTTGAGTTAATGAGTTATGAGTGACACAGACAGACATTTATAATTCTACTATTTCTGGACAATATTTATGGAAAATTCACTCTCCTCCTTGCAACAATTTTAACATACATTTTACAACAGATACCTGATAGCGACCTGTATTAGTGCTTCTTTAAAACTAAATTCTGCCTGTAGCACAGTTAGAACAAAGTTGAACGATTGATCGGCATTTTGAAAAGCGTTCCAACTCTCGCTCGCCTTTATCAGCAGAAACGTTTTAATTTCCAGCGTTTTGGCGATGCGAAGAACGAAAAGAATACGACGGACGGGGTGCGGGGACGACATTACTGCGCCCCGAATGTGAGCAACCCACATGGTTCCTGGCGGTTTTGTCGGTTCCCACCGATTAGGGAACCTGGCGAATGGCACTTTGGTAACACTTGGTTAAGGGTCTATGTTAAGTGATCTCTAAGTGCAAATCGAACAAAATTTTTCCGTCTTCGAAACCTGACAGGGGGTCGGCCGCCCCTCCCGCACCCCTCTAAAACCGCCCGTGCTGATAAGAATAATAATAAAAGCACAGTAGCACAGAAAACATAAACAGAATTTGCTGCAAAACCGCATGACACTCGTCCCTTTCGAGGCACTCGCCTTATCTCACCGATTGATATTACTACCTCTACACGAAGAGATACGTACGTCTAAATACAGTGACGATTTGAAAACAGCACTCGCGAAAACCCATATGAATTTATTTTGAGCCACAAATCTATTAATATACCGTTAAAAGTGGTAATGTCACGTATGACCATATATGGCGTCGGGCCCAAGTTTGGCATCAAATACCAATTGACCTAGGTTTCCTACATCAAATCTTTTAACACCATTCAGGTAGCCCCAGTAGCTCTATCCACACACCAAAATTCGTTCGAATCACTTGAGTGGTTACATAGATACACCTGGACAAAGTTTGACCAAAATTTTGGAAATTTGCTCATTTGCTAAAGTCCCCCATGCCCCATAGGGACCCGACCAATACAATTTATCTATAAATACAGCTTCCTAGGACACATATTTCGATATTCAAAATGATTCAAATCGGCTCAAGGGTTGCTGAGTTATGAACAAAAATGACCCAAAAATGGTCCATTTTAGCCATGTACCCCTGGGTAAGCCATTTGACCCCCTGGTGGGACGTGGTTGGGTCGAATCGAAATAAAACCTCCAAAAGGCACATTAGAGTATTGTAGCTTTCATATGAGCCCGCACACGTCCATATCGGTTTACGTTGAGACAACCAAGTCCTGTTTACAGAGAAAAATAAACGGACGCCCATCTTTTTCACCATAGTGCGTTTAAGTGAGAATTCTTCGATTCTGAAGCTACCGTTTCTCCATCTCCGAAATCAACAAAATACGCCCCACATATTACCAACTGCTAAAAAATATATACTAGGATCCTTGGCGACATGCAAGTGTATGAATTCGGAGAAATGAGAAACTGTAACGTTAACATACAGTGGAACAACTCATTAAAAATAATTATTCCTGTTACGAACCAAAGATGTAATTCACCAAAAAATATTTATTAATCTGCTGTTCAATAAGGCATAGATTCAGCAAAACTGATAGTCAGATATCTAATAAGCACCCTAAAAGGGTTAACGCTATCTCAGAACTGCTTACGAATCGTTAACAACATAATGTATGTAATCTATGTACATAAGAATCAGAAGCACAGTAGCATAGCAAACATAGAATTTGCTACAGACCGCATGACACTCGTCCCTTTCGCACCACTCGCCTTGTCTCACCCATTGATAAACTACCCACGAAAACCGATATGAACTTATTTTGAGCCACAAATCTATTAATGTACCATTAGAAGTGGTAATGTCACGGATGACTATATATGGCGTCGGGACCAAATTTGGCCTCAAATAACAATTGATCCATAGGCCCTACATCAAATCTGTTGAGACATACAGGTAGCCGCATAGTAGCTCCATCCACATACCAAAATCCGTTCGAATCGCTTGAGTGGTTACATAGCTACACCTCGACAAAATTTGACCAAAATTTTGGAAATTTACCCGTTTGCTTAATCCCCATGCCCCATGGGACCCGACCAAAACAATTTATGTACCCATAAATAAATCTTCCTAGGACACATATTTTGATATCAAAATGACTCGAATCGGAATAAAACCTCCAAAAGACACATCTAGAGTATTGTAGCTTTCATATGAGCCCTCGCACGTCCATATCGGTTACGTTGAGGTAACGAAGTCTTGTTTTTGTTAATCAAGAAAAAAGTAGCATTTGCAGTACATATAGAGTCCGACCCACGAAAAAGTCAGATTTAAAAATTGCCTTTCACACAAATAATCGTTTTTAATTTCCTATATTTGCAGAATACAAAAACAACTGTAGGACATCTTGGATTACCACATGTATCTAGGCAGATAATGACAGATAGGCAGACACTATGGTCATATTTACTATCTGACTGAATATTTCAGCTTAACACTAAAGAATCTATCATCATAACGCTAACCGAGTTGTTATTGAAGCAGTAATTAGTTTGTTATGCAATTCCGTAAAAAAGACAAATAAATCTTTAAGTACAAATTTAATAGAGACAACCAACATACTTGGTCAAAATTTATGGACGCATCTCGGCTGATATATTCTCCAAATTTGCAAGCAAAGACTCCGCAGTCGCTACCATTCAACTGACGCGGAATATTCTGAAAAATACACCCAAACTTATCAAAGCTGTGTATAGACAACCAACATACTTGGTCAAAATTTATTGACGAATCTCGGCTGATGCATTCTCCAAATTTGCAAGCAAAGACTCCGCAATCGCTACCATTCTACTGATGCATATTTTGAAAAATACACACAAAAATATTAAAGCGTGGACAACTACTCTGACAGATGTACTGGACTGGTGCGTATAGTATGTAGTTATATATTTAGTATTTTACATTAAACAGTAAGAACATTTTTTCAGGGAAACTAGGTCGGGAACATATGATACAAAAAGGAAAACCTGCTTGAAACTCCTGTGTGTGATGAATAAAGCGGGACTAGTTTAATACACAACGGTAAATTCATACAGCATTTGGACATAAACAAAGTCAGTGTTCGCCAATTTAAATGACGATTTCAGGAATGAATGTAAAGTTGTTTTGAAGATAGAGTTATCTAACTGCTTTATATTATTTATAGTCATTAATATAATAATGTAAATTTAATACCTACAACGTTGCACTGTCTTACCAATGCTTAAGCGCTTTCAGCGAGCGAATATCGTGCGAGAAATAAATTGTTTCGAGCATCGAGCAAATGTCGAATGAGTAGTGGTTATTTATGGCGGGTACTGTATATAATCCAATAATTGCCAGGATGAATAAGCCAATTTTTAGTATTTTTACTTGCACTAGGTTGATTACAAGGCAATGTGACAAGCATTTATTTGAGTTATTTTATGTGCAGAAATAATACATAAGTTAAGTTGAACACTTTTATTTTGTAAGCATGAAAGATTGAGCGTAGACATTATCACGGATACCAAAGGGTCCACGAAAAAATATGTAAAGCAATACGACTTTCGTTCGGCGGACCTCGCTAATATTAATTTTGCAAAATTTTTGTGATAATTTTTTAAAATATGATTTGTTTTTCTGCTGATTATTCAAAAATTGCATTCATCCATAACACAGTTACATGTAAAATCACAATGCTTTTACGCTGCAGTACTTATTAGTGAAACCCCAAGCAGCCTCGAAAACATCTTACTTTTTAGAACGAAGCTTACAGCGATCATACTGACTGATTCTAATGTTTATTGAATAAGCTTAAATCAGATATTGCTCTACGCTACCTTAAATGTGGTAAGTTATATAATGATTATATACAAAATATAATCATAACTTCGAATAGTTTATAATATATCTCATACCAATATTTTAATATATCATGAATCAACCTCTATTATATTAAAAATACGTACAAAAGTATCATCTACTATAAAGAAATTACAACACATTAGCATTATTACATGAATGGAAGATAAGTAGAAGCATCTTAAAATAAACAACATTAATATGCACCAGCCATACTATATGTGAAGTCGAAAACATTCCTAAAACAATTAAAATAGATATAAACGCGTCCGTCCTTTAGATCTCCGAATATACGGAGATGGCTTCCACACCACCATCAGGCCGGTCTCTTACCCTGATCGAATATTCGTCTCACCTTCGTGGAGGAAGTGTACAGGTAAACGTACTACCAAATGAACGTATAAAATTGGCACATCAATGAAAACCGTTAGTTTCGTTCATTCAACAATGCTTGCACTTGAAGTGCAAGAGTCAGTAGGCACAAGGCCAATAGACATATCAGTGGCGCGCATCATGCGATAAGCGCAGTCAGTAATACCAACAGCTAAGTAAGAACTGAAATTTGAGAATGTATGTAAATACCAAATTTGCGTTCCTTATTTGTTTGCTCGAAAGTCAAACACCTGCGTACCACAATTATTCCATCTCGCAACACCAAAATAACCTGGAGCGTACAGGTAAACGGACTACCAAATAAACGTGGGTCATTTCACGAAACCATGTACGTTTGAAACACCATTTTTGAAGCCAAAATGAAACGTTTTCGTATGTACAGTGTCTAGACCCCTTCCTACATAAAAACCCTGAATTTTTCGAATATCGATGTCTCTATGCAAAACAAGCTACCTGAAACCTGCTACAGGGGCCGCAAAGGGTACCCCTGGGGGTCAAATTTTAATCCGAAATAAGTCATTATTCTGTAGGGTAACACAGTGACACATGAACCATGGTCTGTTTGTATGAAAATTGGACCAAAAGGGTCACGGTCATTTGGAGGACTTGCGACCTAAAATTGGTGCAACTAGGGCAATTTTATGGTTAAAAATCGACCAATTTAGAACAAGCCTGTCGCACAAGTTTTTTTAGCGCAACGGAAACAGCATCTACAAATACCATTTTATGCTCACAAACCAACCATGAGTGGGAGATGTCCGACAAAAAATTTCAGGCAGATCCTAACGGTTTGTAAAAATTGGTACCCCGATATGTGTTAGTTGAGGGGGCTAGACCTGAGGTCGAGGGGAGCTACACTTCAGGTCGGGAGGGCTACACCTCAGGTCGGGGGAGGCTACACGTTCCTACAACATACGTTGCGTGCAACTTTGGCTACTTCTAGAGATTCTACATTTATTTTAACACGCTGCTGCTGTAAAACAAACACAATTATTGATGTACGATTAGCTTAAATTTAGGTAATGATATCAAGGACAATGTGAAGAATAGATGTGCGGGCAGGCAGAAGGGTTCCCTAGCTACCCAGTTAACAGCACGGCCCATATCATGGTGCAATGATGATGAACTTATATACTAATATGCTTCTTGCGACCTCCGGTTTCTTTTATTACAGATGCGGTCGGGGGGGGCTAGGCTACAGGTCAAGTCGGGTGGTTACATTTCCATTAAAAAATTTTAATACATGGGTCGATCATAGTGGGGCGTTTATCCGGCCTATTGTATAACTGTATGCAAAATTTGGCTTTTTTAAATTTAATTTTCGGCAGGTCGGGGCTACATTTTGCATACCCCCATTTTTGGCACTTTATGACCTTCAACCTCACAATCAAACAACACATGGACAGACGCTGATGTTCGTTTTTTTCAATAACATCTGTACTGATTACGATTACTGTTATATAACATTTTTGGCGCTAGTGCACTTTGACGTTATTTACCAGCGTATTCAAGCTGCCAGATTTGACCTTGGTCGGGAGGGCTACATGTCGTAAAAAATTTTCGGAAGCTTGACGTCGGCTTCGGTGTCGATGCTTACTCCCAAGTTTTCCGGAAAAATTAGCAAATACCAAAGGATCGCAGTGAAATGAAAAATACACATATGTATCACGTGCGCCTATACGGCGAACGTTTATAGTGGGACATGTGTTTTTGGCTTCATTTGGCCAAGCCGGGTTGAGAGCCTCTGGCTCCTGCTATGTTAGGGGTACAGAGGTCCACCATACCTCATTATGACCGTCGGCTATGCTATTACTACATCTCACAGCGACATTAAATTTCCTTCCAAAATTCTGGTGCTATGGGCCAAAACGTTCCGATATAGCCCCCCGACTAATTACATCGTTTCGTGAAATGACCCACGTATAAAATTGACACATCAATGAAAACCGTTAGTTTCGATCATTCAACAATGCTTACACTCGAAGTGCAAGAGTCAGTATGCACAAGGTCAATTATAGACATATAAGTGGCGCGCATCATACGATACGCGCAATCGGTAACATGAACAGCTAATTTGAGAATGTATGTAAATACCAAATTTGCGTTCCTTATTTGTTTGCCGGAAAGTCAAACACCAATATTAACAGTACTATCTCATACTATTGAGTTTCTTAGTTTCATTACGAATATGCGCACGCCGGTAGTTGCTAGCAAAGTCTATTAATCGGTTGATTACGGTATTTTTCGATAAACCTATTAGGGTAGCCCCGATCTCTTAACTTAGAACAAAACTAAACTACTTTACTCACAAATGCTTTAGCATTACTGCATATTCTGTAAAATCTTGCAATTTGACTGATAATAATTCCCCGGAATAAATTGGACAAAAATGTGGGAAATTCCAATATTCTGTTTAAAGTTTGTATTGCCAAAAGTGAAATAACTATTATCGCTAAGCCACGTGAGGTATTTAATAATGAGATCTGCATCAACCGTTGCGTTTTTTCGCAATCATTACACCAATATGCTCAATTTTTTACTAGATTTTTGAAATATCATGGGTTAATTCCGAAATATTTTGAATAATATCCCCATGTTCCAGAAGGGTATACATGGTAGTAAAATCATAAGTGTTTACGGTATGAACATTTTTCATAAATTTAAGCTTTTAATGTATCTAGTATTTTCTTATTACTATCAATAATCCAACAATTTGGCAGGTTACGCCATTTTTGAGACATATCAGAAATTTTACGTATCCTGAATACAAATAACTTAAATACAAAGGCAAGTATTTTAGATATATTTTAGTGACAGCTTTATTACTGGCAATTATGTATCTAAATTTAACCGGATTTTTGCGAAATTTAGGAACCGCATTAACAAAATAAAGTATCATATTTTCATTATTAACAGCAATGTAAAAATTTTTAATTCTGATAATGTTGTGTGATTATATGTTTAGGAGTGTCCGGTATATACTTACAAGAATTACTAACGAATTTTCTAAGGTTAAAATCGTACCCCAACTCTCTAGCAATAGTATGTTTGCCTATAATCATATTAATATAATTGTTAAGGCCTTTGAAAATTAATTTTAACAATATTAAAATTACCGGCTTAGGGAACCTGTAAGAAGGGCGGTATGAAAGGACTTTGCGAAATTTACTATTAGTTACGAAGTTTAGATCAGCCGTGATAACATGCTTATGTATGGTGTCACAATAAATAGAATTTTTTCAGTTACAAGGTTTATCCTGTTGCAAGTATCGTTCCATGTCTAAATTATTAAAACATTGTCTGTAATTCATCAAGGCTAACCTAATTGGTTTACTATAAATGAAACAAATAGACGGCGTAATAAAATTATCCACAAGACACGGCATATTAATCGGCCAAAGTTTTTTAATGTTCTTGCATTTAAAAATTTTTGAAATGAACCATATCGAAAGCTGGATTATCATTACGAACTATTTAGGAACGCTTTATGTTTGCGTAAATTGTGTATCGCCATATGACATATCAAAATTCTAGTATATCGATAATCATTTTATCAAAATTCATATCTATAATTATCAGTGGCATGGAAATATCTTGCTGAATTATATCAAAATGTTTAACCAAACATTTCCTATTCAAGTTAAAGATGAACTTATAAAATTCATTTAATTGGTTTATATATAAAACTGCATAATGCGCAATAATATTTACAAGGTTAACATGATTTTGGTGGTTACATGTCTTACGTTTACCGTTTTCTTATTATTTTTAAAACCTTTAAAAAATTCTCAGACCGAAGCGTTAGAATTATCATTTTGCACTTTGTCATTAAGGCCAAAAGGTTGTTTAGTTTTAAGTATTTTAATAATATATATAACTTTCCCTATCTAATCTTAGTTTTTTTATCCAGATTTTTATCATTAGAATCTTTTTAATTTTTTGGAGAATTTTAATGATAAAATTCTGTGGGCTTCATATATTATTAAAATGATTAGAAATGCATTTACTCTTATCCTGTTTATCCTTCCTAATAGCTAAAAGATGTTCATAAATTCTTATTTTTAGTGTTCTACCCGTTTCTCATATATATATATTGTATACCACAGCTATTATTTTGTACCATATAAATTACATTACTGACTATGCATGGGTTAATAATATCATGTGCGTGTAAAATATGTATTATTGTATGCCGAAGAGAACGTAGGGTTTGGATCATTAAATTGTCAAACATAGCAATTATTCATGCAAAGCTCAGGGATACGGCAGTCATACATATAAAATTTTTAGCTATATATTGGTTTGTGTATAAAACACCAGAATCCATGACCTGCCCATCATGGCTGGTGGGGTTCCAATCAATGGAAAATTTAAAATTGGTATTTGTGTTATTCATATTTGTATAAAGAAAAGAAGACGTCATTAGAATGAAACAAATTAAAGCAACACCGACTATAAGACCCGAGACCATTTAAGTTCGTAGGCGGACTCCAGCGGTCTCGTTCAATTGTTTAAAACTTTCTCGACATATTTCCTGGTTTATATCCAATGCCGACCATACGTACACTATGTATCTCATGCTTGAAAACACAAGTGTCCAAATTTGACTATATTCCAACCGGCAAGTCTGTTTTATCTGTTTCTAAAACATGGGCGTCACTGCAGAACTTCGTTCTGTTCACTTGAACTTTGTTGGATAACTACAACGATAACTGAACAAAATTTTGTTCGAGACGTGTTCGCAATTTCGGATCTCTTTTTTAATTTGTTCGAGAGGTGTTCGAAGTTTTTTCGAGAATAAATAAATTTGATTCGATGTTCGTTCGTTCGAACGGTGACACTCATTTCAGGTGAGTACCGTACACCACAACGCTACAACAGATCATTTCTAAAGGTGTAGATTGCATGATAATTAAAAACTTAATATATCTTATATACTATTCGAACTTCAGTGGAGACTTGAGTCGAATAGTGGTAAAATTAGTTAACGACTTCGTTTTGGCCTGCTTAGGCTGAGCCTTACTAGTGTTGGGCACTGGCCGGCCGAAAGCCTGCAACCGCGGCGTAGCTATCCAATAATCCTGGTTCCGACTAAGCGATGAAAATTAGCCACTGCACAAAAAATATATAGTCTGGCTAGTCCAAACTTCTGAAATTATAGCCGGGGGCTCCCCGGTTCACCTGACTGGGGTGCTGGATTTTGCCAGGGGGCCAATTTTTTTGCCGGATATTGTCGCGCTTAGACGTTTATTTTTCTCAACAGGGGGCTTTGTGCCTTGGGGTCCCCGAATTTTTGCCGGGGGGTACCTCCGTTTCGCCGGGGGGCAGCCGAAAATACCAGGCCCCCGCCCCCCATTTTGGACTAGCCATTATAGTAACGGTAATTAAACTCATGCAGTGTATAACGCTGCGTAAAATTCAGCAAAACCTACTTCGTTATGCAAATATTTCCATTCGGAATCGTCAAAAACATCTTTTTTCTTGTCTTTATATTCGTCCACTAAGTAAGTCCTAAAAATATATTTACACAATAGGTTATGAAAACATGTAGTGCTAATGATACCAGGGAATAACCGGAACCGACCATTTAAACCGGATCCGGAACCTGGTCTTCAAAACATATATATAGTAAAACAGGTGAAGGAAGAAATGAAGGTACAATGGATTTAAAATGTAGTAAAAATAATTTTTGCATTAAACTTAATGTATTGCAACGACATTTTTGCCTCTCTGAAACTTTCAAGAGAGTAAGGAAGCTAATTATGTTTATTTATTTATTTATCGATCAATGTAGGTTTTTGAACTCACAAAAAAAAAAAACGCCCCCCCCAACACAGCCGAAACAACCCCCCCGGGGGAAAATACACTTTTTGAACTACCGTGGGAATCATTTCGGTGGGAAAATATAGGTCTTGCGTCATCTGTTTATTACGTGTATAATATGTATGTGCTGTGTATATTGTTTACTGCATGCATACATTTCGTGTGTTAGCGCATGTATAATTGATGTATGAGTTTTCACATGTGTGTGAAATTGTTGTATTTATTACGTGTGAGTCGTATACAATACATGTAATTTAGCCTATGTGATGAAAGTATGTGTATGATTTGTTGTGTTCATTATGTGTAAGTTATATGGAATATGTGTAAGAGTCAGAAAATCGCAATAGTTTTGAGATCAAATTTTCCCAGTACAGTAAAGCAAAACTTTTAACAACTATATAAATCATGTTAAAGTCGACAGGGGGGATAATTTGGGCATATGCGGATTTTGATGCCAATTGTCATAGGGCACGTTCTACATCATACATACCAAATTTGGCGTCATTTGGCCCACCCGTTAAGGAGTTACGGACCTCATCCCCTCGGTCATTTCTGACAATAAGATTTTCATAAATTCGTGAAATTATAACTTTTGGAGAGTTTAAAATAATATAAAATTGTAAAATTTGTGTGCAAGGGCTATAGTTTAGGTACCTATCGGATTTGAGTGTAGCCACTGGGTGCCTTAACTATTACACTTACATTAGCGGAAATGTAAGTGTATTTCTGCTGGATTTTCACGAAAATTGTTTTGAGTTAGGGATTCCGAGAATTTCATAAAAAGGGTCTCTCTAACGCAAAAATTAAAACTTATGTTAGAGAGCGAATTTCACAGTTCCAAGAATTCGTAACCCTGTTGGCAACGGTTATATTAAAATCTAATGGTTTAGAGAGATTTGAGAACCAGGTTTTAATCGGGTTCCTAGAATTAGGGCGTTGAAAGATTATTTAAAGGGGTGCAACGTGAGCTTAGGGCCTCATTTCGTACAATCGGTGATCGAATTAACTAACGTTTTGTTGATTGTCAATCGGTGTATTGTGCTCTTATACAACGTTGCTATTCTGCTTATGAATATTTATATTATTATAGTGTACTTATTAGTATATAATAAATTATACCTGGTGTAAAAAAAATTTAAGAAGGCGTTCTTTGGTGTTCAGGTCTACCTTAAAACCTCAACAGTAATTGACTTTGTGAAACCCTAAATAAACCAATACGTTTTAAGCTTACGTTGGTCGACTGTGCCTCCCAGATTTAGCTAGGACTCACGCGGGCTACATTTTGGTGCCGCAAGCCTGGAACGAGGTACGCTCAAGTTAAAAAAATTTTTGAACTAGATCTGGATAATCAGGATTCGGAGGCCTTTATTGACAAAGTCTATCGGCGATATACAGGTGGCCCTCGCGAGTCAAAAATACGACCAAGTCGATTAATTCCCATAGAAATGCCGGGAGGTATTGAGAGGACACCATGTGGATCCCAAACTGAGAATCGTATCATGGAAAATCGTTATGGATACCGAGCGATTGAGATCAAAAATATTCCATTATACAGCGGAAATTTTGGTGAGGATTTTGAAGAATGGCTAGGTACATTTGAGAGGATAGCCCTGGCGAATGAATGGAGCCATGGGGAAATGGCGCGTTTGTTGCCTGCATATTTACGGGATGAAGCTGCGCGGAAATGGGAAGCTCTCCCTCCGGGGATTCAGAAAAATTATGAGCTAGTTAGAGCATCGCTTAAGGAATACTTAATATCTAAAGAAACAGCAAACCAATATAGTATTCAGCTGCGCACTAGGAGCCAAGGCTCTAAGGAACCGGTGGAAATATATGCCAGAGACATTGAGCGTTTGGTGAGGAAGGCTTATCCAACCATAGACGCTGAGAGTAGGGACCGAATAGCGATGGATAACTTCCTAAACGGGCTGAAGAGCTCTATCAAGAGGTTTGTCATGACCTCAAACCCAACCTCCATGCAGGCGGCTATTTCTAGAGCATGTGAGCAGGAATGCTATGAGCGGATGGATGAGCCTTCCAACCAAGACAGCTCAAAATTGGAAGCTATGTTTTCAAATGTTAAAAAAACTGAATATCCGAATAATATTGAGTCAAAATTGGAAGATATGATAAAATTGAACAGGGAATTATTACAAGCAGTGGTTAATCTTAAGGGCAAGTCATATGATGGTTTCCGCCCTGCAAATTTTGAGCAAAATAGGGGTAGAATGACGAATGATGGTAGGAAAATATGTGATTTCTGTAAGAGGCCTGGTCATATAAAATTCAATTGCCCTCAACGACGGCAGAATTTTCCACAAAATTTTTCTCACCATAGATCTTTACAAAATACTAATAGATGGCCTCCCAATAGGCCTCCCCAAAATTTTTGGCAGCCTAATATGTTACAAGATAATAGACCAAGACAAAATTATAGTGGACCTCGGGTTCCGACTGTGCAAACTACTCAATGTAGGAGCTATGCTGAACCACCCGCATGGTCCAACGATGTTCGTCGAGTGAATACTTCGGGATATGCTGGTCAAGTTGGCGATTGGAAAGCAGAAATAACCCGTTTAAGGGAACAGAATGAAAGATTAGCTAATAGAATCATGGACACTGATGCTTCTTCTTCACAGTCACACTCTGCCATGATGTGCCATTTCCAAAATTTAAGAGTGGGATCATCCGAAAATGATATGACTGTTGTTATGACATACTGCGATGAGAAGTTAGCCGATGATGGTACTGACCCATTCGATAATGCTATTAAGTTAAATGAATATCGTGATGGATCACATGTCATGAAAACAAACAATACAGTCTACTGTAGGTATGCCGCTAAGCACACAAGTATTGCTAACTATGACAAATGTACATTACTTAATATGCAGAAAATTTACTCATTGAAGGTTGACTGCGAGTGTAGCATCTTATGCTTATATTTAGACCCTATAATATTGAAACTCTTTTGCAGAATAATGGCAGAAAG
The DNA here is from genome assembly GCA_030248225.1 of Trileptium ribeirensis. Lineage (NCBI taxonomy): Eukaryota > Metazoa > Nematoda > Enoplea > Enoplida > Thoracostomopsidae > Trileptium > Trileptium ribeirensis. The sequence continues at coordinate 59,697 of JASANE010013862.1, forward strand.
CACCCCTATGGCGGTTTCCACAGGAATACATCAGCCTACAGAAACTGGGATGTCCCTAGGATCATACTGTGGACCGCGGCGGGCATATCCAGATCGGAATTTTATAGCTCCCGGTACCAAGCATCGGGCGATCGTGGAAGCGGCAGACGACCCCAAAATTATATGGGTCTCGCTACTGAGGGAGAAGTGTTATATGGATCTGATAAACGCCTGCCTTCCTCAAGTGGACGAGTTGGTTGCCCTGGAGGAGAAGGACATGTGGACTCATAAGCGAGTCATTGTGGTGATCGCGGGACAGGCATTACGAGGGGAAGTTATTTCTATTCCTGCAAGGGGACAGTATAACGTCAGGTTGGTAGACGTTGGGAGGCGACATTTCTATGATATCGACGAAGTATACGAAATGCCTCGTCATCCCGTCCTAGTAAACACACCACCCCAGTGTTTTCGCGTGGAGTTAAATAACGTTATGCCGCCGCACGGATGTCTCGACTTTGGTCCATATACCTTCAGCTTCCTGCAGCGTCTCGTTAACCAAGAGGTCCTCCTCCATTTTGTTGATATGGGCATCGGTGATTGCTATACGGTGGAGATGACAATAGGCCTACGATATGGAGTGAGTGAAATGTTAGTCGCCCGGGGACAGGGACAGTTTGATAACGTCGAGAACGCTCGTCCAAAAGGGATCAAACTGTCCGAGATGTTATCGGCCGATGACATCGAGGTCCTGCAACAAAACCGCCGTCGCATGGCAGATTATCACTGCTTGTCATGCTACTCAACTGGTATCGTGGTATTAGTCGATGCCTGGCTGGATGAGGAAATCGGAATACCTCAAGCGGGGTTCTGCTTAGAATGTGGACACGAGTGGTACCACATGCCGAAGGCGGCGAAATCGACTCCATTTCTTCGAGCGTCGGAGTTGGTAGCCAAAAGTACTGCCCACGATAGACCTACGCGCAGCCAACGACAAGGGGTTGAGCGGACCCAGCCGGATCCACTCCAAAAGGTGAGGATAAGTGTAAGTTTAACCCAAAAATGTGATAAAGCGTCAATCAACCGGGTGAGAGAGATCTGCTGTGAATGTGTATGTGTAGATAATTATCATGTATGTATAGATAAAGGAAGTTTATACATTTCAGGTATAAATGGATCTATAGATGAATCCGATGAAGTCTTGACGTTTTTCGGAAATAACAGTGTATTATCCAATCATTTTTTAGCAGGGTTGAAGATCAACGGTAAGAATTTTAATTGTACTGAACAATATTACATGTTTTATCAATGTTGTTATGCTCAAGACTACGAAGCAGCCAATGCGGTATATATTGAAATGAGCCCTAAGAAACAAAGGTTAATCACAAAACAGTCTATTAGCGTATGTAAATATAGGAAAGCTTGGATTATGTCTGGGACGGCGTGGAACATAATGTTAAAAGCCAATACACTAAAGTTTGTACAGAACAGCTGCCTGAAGGAGGTTCTAATAAGTACTGGAGATAAGTATTTAGCCGAAGCTAGTTTAGACAAAATATGGGGATGTGGACTAAGGGCGGTCGATAAAAACATTTTATACGTTCAAAAACATACTGGAAAGAATTGGTTGGGTAAGATCTTGATGTATATAAGGAAGAAATTACGTGACCAAAAAACTGACAGTATCCAAAGCTATTATGAAGATAGTTACGAACCCGGCACCGGTAATTTTTGTGTTTATACTGGCAAACTTAATCCTAATAACATAAACCTAAACCGTATCCCTTTGATCTTGGGCAAACTTTTTGGAAAAATACCAATAGAGATTCTTTGTGATACTGGATGTAATATTTGTTTGTTAAAGTTTCAGACAGCGTCGCGGTTGGATAATTTACAGGAAATATGGACCACGGATACTGATAATAAAATGGCGAAAACAGTGAGTGGCCAAGGATTGGAGTTGTTGGGGGTATTGGAGATAGAGTTACAAATTGGATCACAACGGTATGTTCATTCTGCATTCTTGAGTAAGGACATTCCGTATGATGTCATTTTAGGTATAGATTTCATGATAAAGTATAATTGTGTTTTAAACGTGGCAAAAGGGGAGTGTATACTAGATGACCAGGTTATAAAAATGTGGGGATCCAAGAGTATAGGTGATAAACGGGTAGCAAATGTCACTGGGCAATATACAACTAAAATCCCCGAGAGTGGTGACGGTAAGGTGGTAAGTGTATCCCACCCCCTATGCGAATATGAGATTAATATTCCTAATTTATCCCTATCGGAATGTGAGTTAACAGATGCCCAGAAGAGGATAATGATACGTTTTTTAAACTCCCGCGGTAGTGTCTTCTCATTTTCAGATTATGACCTTGGACGCCTAAAATTTGTTAAACATGCGATAAACTGCGGTGATAGCTCGCCAATATACCAAAGACCCTATAGAATCCCTCACGCCGCTAAGGAAGATGTTAAAAGGCAGTTAGAAGATATGGAAAAGCACGGAATAATAAGACCGTCAGCATCGCCGTGGGCATCGCCTCTAGTTATCTCACGTAAAAAGGATGGCAGTAATCGGATATGCATTGATTTTAAAAAACTAAATGCAGTGACGAAGTCTGACGTATTCCCTATTCCGAGAATCGAGGATTGTTTGGACAAATTAAATGGCGCGAGATATTTTTCAAGTCTGGACTTAACTAGTGGCTATTGGCAGATGGAGGTCGAGGAGAATGACAAGGAAAAGACTGCGTTTATAACCGATAGTGGCCTGTTTGAATTCAATGTGATGCCTTTTGGTTTAAAATGTGCCCCTAGTTCGTTTATGAGAGCAATTAAATTTCTACTAACGGGACTGGAAGATAAAGTATTAGCATATATTGATGACATTCTGATTTATTCGTCATCTTTTGGACAACACATACAGGATCTATCCGATGTTTTCGAACGGTTACAGGAAGGCAACATGAAACTTAAACCAAAGAAATGTAGTTTTGGACGGACTAAAGTCAAGTTCTTGGGACATGTCGTATCTGGAAATGGTATCGAACCCGATCCCGACAAGGTGAAAGCAGTTAAAGAGTATCCGGTACCAAAGACGATAAAGCAAGTGAGAGGGTTTTTAGGTCTAGCTTCGTATTATCGAAAATTTATTAAGGATTTCGCGTCAAGAGCATCTGCCCTAAATGCCTTATTGAAAAAGAGCGTTGTTTTCGTTTGGACCCCAGAATGTCAAGCTGCTTTCGAGGATTTAAAAAATCAGCTCACTGAATACCCTATTTTAAAAACTCCTGATTTCGAAAAACAATTTATTTTGATAACTGACGCGTGTAATGAAGGTCTTGGTGCAGTGCTATCCCAAGAATACGATGGAATGGAACACGTGATTGCTTATGCTTCAAGGACCCTAGCTCCAGCCGAGAAAAATTACGCCATTACCGAGAAAGAAGGATTAGCGGTTGTCTGGGCCGTTAAGTATTTTCGCCATTACCTGCTGGGAAAAAAGTTTAAAATAATAACCGATCATTCCGCCTTAAAATGGCTAATGAATTTCTCAGAACAGAATGGTCGTCTTTTAAGGTGGTCCCTACTTTTGTCGGAGTTCGATTTTGAAGTGCACCATAGACCTGGTAAATTTCATGCAAACAGTGACGCTCTCTCACGGAGTCCAGTTTTGTTATATTCTGAGACGGATCAAGAAGATGAAGATGATGAAAAGTTGTGTTTTCCTAGGATGTATAATGAAGTAAATAATATTATGGCTATAAATGTTTTAGACTCGGCAGTAGACAAGAACCAAGATAGACACATTAGTGGAGATGGTTTGTCATTCACAAGAAACTTGCGTAATCTACAAAGAGCTGATGTTGAAGTGCGAAAGATTATCGATTATCTTGAGGGCAAAACTGAAACCGATAGTAAGGAAAAAGAGGATGGCCGCAGGTATGAAACTTATGTAATTATGAATGGCACATTACACCATATTTGGGAAGAAAAACGGCCAAATCGTAGGTCACGCGTTTGTTATCAGTTGGTAGTCCCAAAGATTTTATGCGCGGAAATAATGGAAAGCTTTCACGACGACCTAATAGGTGGAGGGCATTTAGGATTTGACCGAACTTTTGCAAAAATTCGGGAGCGGTTTTATTGGGATTCAATGTATAATGATATTAAAAATTGGTGCTATTCCTGCGTATTTTGTGCTACAAAAAAGGGCCCAGCTAAGAAAGTTAAAGTTCCTTTACATTCAATTCCCGTTTCAACTAAACCTTTCGATATTTTGGCCGTGGACTGTGTGGGACCCCTAAAGCAAACCGAATTCGGTAATAAACATATAGTGGTCTTCACTGAATATTTAACGAAGTGGGCTGAGGCATTTGCAGTTCCGGATATAACGAGTGAAACTATAGCAAAACTAATCGTGGAGGAAATTATGTGCCGGTACGGGGCTCCTTCAAAGTTATTGTCAGACCGTGGCGCAAATTTTATGAGTGAGTTGATTAGATGGATATTGCATTTTACTGATACCAGGAAATTAAATACTTCCCCCTATAAACCATCAACTGACGGGCAATGTGAGCGGCTAAATAAAACCTTGATCATCATGCTTTCTCATTATGTCAACACCGCTCACACTGATTGGGACAAATATTTGAATTTTGTCTTGTTCGCTTATAGGACTGCGGTGCACGAGTCTACAAAAGAGTCCCCATTCTTTTTGTTATATGGTAGGGATCCTCGTTTTGGCATAGAAATCGGCTTAGGATCCTATAACCACTTACAAATCGATTCCCTTGAGGGATACCGCGAAACACTTGTAACTGGATTTGAAATTGTTCGAAGAATAGCGGTTTATAATATCAAAGCTGCTCAATGTAAGCAATAGCTGTATTATAATAAAACGGCCACCGAGAATAAACTGAGAATAGGACAAAGAGTCTGGTATTATTGCCCTGCTGTGAAGAAGGGCAAGACACCCAAATTATGTCACTTATGGCATGGACCTTATCGTATCATTGAGTTTACTAGTGATGTAAACGTTCGTCTTCGACCATGTAAAGGTTCTAAAGCTGATAAAATTGTACACATAAATTTTTGTAAGCCATGTTTCGGAGATGACAAATTTAATAGCAAGATAGATGATGGAAATGGCACGGAATTGGTTGAGTGTGATATATTTGAAGAAGATAAATTGACGGGTGCGAGCAATAATGCCGATGATGGGCTATCGGCTAATGTTAACGAAACTGTTCCAGAAACGCAATTATTTGGACGAAATTTACAACGTTCAAAGGCAATTGGAGGCTTGGAATCTATTGCTGAGTTAGACGAAGCAACATCTGAAGGTGATGATTATGAAAATGTACGAGGGGTTGGTACGGAATGGAAAGGACGCTTACGCAAAAAGTAAAGATGTATGTGGATGGGGAGAGGGACCTGCGATCAGTAAGTATTTTATTCTTTGTTATATTTTTATATGTTTCCTTCCAGGTTATGTCTTATGTAGCATATATCCTCCAAATACGATTGTAAAAATCAACAAACATTTTTCGGTGGTGTTTAAGCGGGAGGGAACCCTAGACAACGCCCAGGATTTTATTGAACATCACATTGTAATTCCTATGCAACTTAGTATTCACAGCCCAGAATTATCCCCTTCGTGTTTTAATGTAGGCACCCAAAATACTTCTGAACCTATTGGATTTTTGTTAAGGCAATTTTGTAATATGTCCGCAGACATGAATAAGGCTTTTATTTTAACTTATAAAAAGGCTAAAAATAAATTAGAGGGTTTAGGTGAAAATGTAAAGCTTTTTACAAAACCGAAATTTAATCGTCGAAATAAAAGGGGTATATTAAGCGGGTTGGCATGCTTTGTCGAATCAATATTCGGTGGGTGTAATTTGGGAGCGGGAGCCGAAGCTAGCAAAGTTAGAAGAGCCCTGTACTCCTTAAATGATAGAGTAAGTGGTGTATCTTCGGAAGTTATAAGAGTAAATGATCGTTTAATCTCGCTGTCTAAATTAGTAACAAAAGGGTTTCAAAATGAAGATAAACGAATTAATGTAATTTCGGATCTAATGGTGAAACTAGGGGAGGTACAGGAACGTTTCAGAAAGTCTATTAGTACCTTGGGCCTAGCTTTAAATCAAATGGTGCAATTGGGTTACGTAGAATTAAGTTTTAATGCAGATCTAATTCGGTGGTTCTCGAGTTTCTTTTTATGGATGGAACAAATTGAGGGCATGTATAGTTTAGTAAATTCTATCAAGGAATTTGAAAAGGGATATATTTCACCGAATATTATTCCTCCTATAAGCTTAAAGGAGTCCCTTCTCTCGCTTAGAGATAAAATTTCTGAAGGTGGTATTCAATTAATGTATGATCCTAGTGATGTGAGTAAATACTATATGGTGCCTGTGATTAAGGCAGTGTACTCTAGTAGTGATAGTATAATTGTGGCCTTAAAGGTTCCTATTGTAAGGGAAAATATGCAATTTAGTCTCTGGGGACTCACCTATGGTCAAATGGATTTGGGGAATGATACATACCTACAGGTGAGCCCTAAGTATGATATATTAGGGGTTAATAACGTTGGTTCACAATTTGTGTTATTGAAAAGAGAACAGATCACCAACTGTATTGGCACAAAATTTATGCGATGTCCTACAGTGTTCCCGCTTGTTCCACAAACAAGTAAGGTCTGTGAGGTTGAGTTATTTTTAGAAAATTCAAGCGCTCTAAAAGTCTGTGATATTGCCATTACGAACAATAGGAACCCAATACAAACCTTTGACCTAACAGGTGGCTTCTGGTTTATGTCAGCGGTACCTTCCGATTGGCGATTATTTTGTGAGGGAAAAGTTCCAAGGAAAATAAAACCATGCTCTCAGTGTATTATTTCTCTACCATGTAGATGCGGTATGACCTTGGGTGAGATAACTCTTCCGGTTCGTAGAAAGGATTGTGGGTTTTTAACCTATGATAATGAAAGTTATTCGGAAAACCATATTTTTGACCAGATTAATTTTAACCCGCTATCTGTGAAAATTGAGTCACAATTTAATCTTAGTATACCAAATTTAGTAACAGTCGGAAAATATTTGAAGGAAAATCTAAAATCAGACACGGAGAGTTTAGTAAATTTAACTAAATTCCGCCAAAACATTATCGAGAAAAATAAAACTTTCGTTTCAGAGGATTTATCGTTACAAAACTATGTCGAAGGGAAAATTTTCCAAATTGAGAATCAAAAGACAACTAGCTGGATATATGTTTCTATTTTGGCTGCCGGGGAGATTATATTATTCTGTTTGCTATTCTTACAGTTTTTCAGATCAGCCTCCACTGGACCTACTATTGTCATGGATCAAACAGGTAATAAAGCTTGCCACCCAACTGACAAAAGCACATATCAAGAGAAACATTGTGCCCAAAAACGAATAGATTGTAATGATGAAATAGAACTAGATAATTCCGATGAAGATATCCTTAGTTGCTTGAAGGAGGTAAGTGACCATTTTGAAACCATGAAAAAACTTAAGGAAACAAAATTTTGATGTACGTGTGTAGTATGTGCGTGATACGTGTGCAGGTTTCTCTCACTCATTATTCTGCTTAAATTTTATACTGTTATTGATTTGTAAATTTTAGCCATCTTAAAAAAAATTGAATATAGGGCATAATTATCATCATATCTCTTATTATATGGGTATAATCAATAGTTTGGGTGTTATAAATTTTATTTATACATGGTACGTGTATGCAGTTCTTTGGAGCATTTTGTATTTCCTTTTGTTATTATGTAAAAAAAGGTTGTTAATTCTATGAAGCAATGGCGGGGAAACCAGTATATTTTACGTTATATAACTTGCAAAATTTTCAATACATTTCGCATGGTTTAGTGAAATGTCCTCAGGTAACTGAACAAATATTACCGCTGTTTTCTAACATAAGAGTAATGGAAGTATGTTTTATTTCAGAGTAAATGCATATAAGCTACAAATTCTTATATAAAAATTTTTTTAGGACAAAATGTGACAAATGTACTAGTGTTTTATTGTATATTTTGGCAGTCTATGTTTTATAGTTCTTATTCCATGTGAACATATATGTATGCAACAAGCATGTCGAAAGGAATTCACTCAGTTCTCATTCGATAATTTTAGGAGCAACCGATGAAATTTTCAAAAAGAATGGATATTGCCCGACGGATGAAACTGGCTTTTGGAATCCGCCTGGGCACAAGCCGGTATAGTTTATGATGAGACGAGGTAAGCGTACATTTTATTACAACTTTCAAATAATATATATGGAATTTAACGGTTGGAGTCACGGATCTCTTTAAAAACGTTATTAAAAAAATTAATGAATGAGTAAATTATTAATCATCAAAAATTATTTTGTATACTGTAGCCAGCAAAGATACGTAAAAAAATTACACACACAGGAAGGAACGCCTACCTAGGCTGCCATTTTTTTTAATCCGAAATGGAAATTTTTCAAAACAAAACCATGTATGAGAAATTTAAAGTTTCATATCAAAAATAAAATTTGTATTTTTACTAATTCTCTAACTAATTAGACTATATTCGGAAAATTTTAAACAGAGTTGACTGCACCCAGAACTAGTGGCAGAACGACATGTTTGTAATATCTAACCTACAAAAATTTAATGAGTATATAAAAGGCAAATGAAATTATATGAATTGGTTTATGTAGGAAAGAAAAATATCCTGTGAAACAAAACTAGACAGCTAGAAGGTTTCATTAGTAGCTAACGTTAGTATGACCACGGGTCTCAATGTGAGGATCATACAATGGGTATAAACTATATTGCCTGATAAAGGTCAAAAAAAATTTACTATTTTACAGAGAATACACAAAAATGGCAGTGTTCAGTAACTTTCAAAAAAATATCTGTATAGGGATAGAGGCGTATAAATCTGACGATCCGCCTATGAAATGGAATTAAGTTGACAAAGATTTTGACGTGTTGCCAAATGTTTAGTGTAAGTGGAGACTTGGAAATGATCAACGTGAATATAAGTAGATTAAACAGGGATATAAAAAGTATTATACCAAGAGGTAGTCAAAGAAAATCCTCTACGGTTATAAACTTAAAAAAATGAACCTGTGAAATAAATTTTGGAAAATTATTCAAATATTTTAAAAGGGATTTTTCAAAATTTTTTCTCCTAAATTAGGTGATTAGTCCTGCTGGTCCTAGGCGGGTGACTAGGCTCAATTTTTTTTCTCGAAAATCTACTGCTGCTTGCTGGGAACCTGAGAACAGCGCTTTCAAAATTTACTAACGGTGTTCTCCAGACACTTGCAAAAACAAGAGTCTCCTGCCGCCCGCACTGTGCCAGGAACTGGGGGAACCCCTACACCGTAGGGCGCGTTCCAGTCTGAGTGAGTTTCTCTTTGTTGGCTCAGTCAGACCGACCCAGCACTGACCAGTAAAGGCAGTACGACAGGGGCTGGGAACAAGCAGGATTGGTCGGGTGGTCATAGGGGAGACCTTATATTGTTTTCGTGTTTTTGTTGGACCCTCAGTAAAAAAATCCAAAACCTTAGACTTTATGTTCTGCTAGCGTGCCTTTTAGATATGTGTTCTTTATACACATTACCATCTGTCTTCGGCTAGGCTCCGGTTTAGTGGCCATCTAGCCGCGTGTATGCAGTGCATCTTGTTCTCAATAGGGTAAAAAATGGATTTTAAAACACCCATGGATTTTCTCAAACCCTGTACCTATTTTCGTGAAAGCTGAGTATGTGTACTTTTATACAAATTGTTTGCGAACTGGGCTCCGGTTTAGTGGCCATCCAGTTCGACTTTGCTTGGGTGTATATGTTCTCAGGGGTATAATCCCGTGTAAAAAAGGAAAAAAATATAGTTTTCTCGAGTGAACCCTAAAATATGTCGTTTTACAAATCACATTTGTGTATGCAAATTCAGTGTTTTGTGCCTTTGCACTATCGTGTGAAAATTGCTATCTCATTTTAAAAAACTCAATCTCATTAACCCAACAGAAAATTTTTTTACAATACCTATGATGCAAACCCAACAGTCCTATTTTTTTTTTTTTCTTCACTATACGCGGGTATGTTTCCCTAGGTGACCCACAGGGAGAATTTATGTCCCTGTGAGAAATTCATTAAATACATACTGCATGACAAACCAGGTTGGTATATTGAGTTATCGTCAAAAAAAAAGGTATTGTTATGGAAAGAGATAAACTCAATCGCATAAAAAGGGATAGTTAGCCTAAACCGAAAGGAGATCATTCTTTTTGGACTAAAATCTTTGCATGGCTGGTTAAGGCGGACTTTAGACTTAGAAGTTTGATTCTAAGTAATTTTTAATCTGGCGTCCCACAAATGTTGACGCACCAGACATTTCAAATAACTGTCGCAAAAGTATATATTTGTTATCTTTTCGGGATGTTCACGGAGCATTTTGGTATGTCCGCAGTTCGTGCCTGCGTGCAACTAGACAAAATGATCGTAAAAAATATATTCTGCATAAGATTATAGTAGTAACCTTGGCTCAACTAAGACTAGTTTTGTATGAATAAAGTTACATACGGTAAAGTGTTATAATAAAGTATGTTACTTGTATGGCTGAAATTGTTTATTAAAAATTTCAGGCTGAAAGATATGAATGAAAGGATAAAGGATTATAAAAAAAATCATTAAAAAGATAATATATATACTATGGATTGTTATTAAAATTTGGAAATTGTCAGAATTAATAAAACACAATTTTTTTATGCTCTTTTGTCAAAATTACGAACTGAATCGTTCACGTTCACATTCATATCGCTAACACGAACAAGGGCTCTGTGATGTAGGAAGGAAATAGTCATTTGAGTACTTCATTTCCCAAGCTCCGCGTTACGAAATGCCATGTTGAATCAGACAGCTATTTCGTCGGTGTATACACGGTCAGAAAAATGCGATGCTAATTTATGTCAGTTTTAGAAGTACAAAGAAAATAGGTACGACCAATATTTTGAAAATCTGCAACAGAAGTAGTATCACATTCATAAAAGCGGCTCAAATTATGTGGCCCTTTTTCCTACATTTTTTGCAGTTTCTCTAAAAGTGACAGTTTCTATAGCAGCTTTTCTAAAAGTGTCAGATTATGTTGCAGTTGTTCTAAAAAGGGCACAAGATAGATATTTCAAACTTTCGAATGACCTATCGCGCAAATCAATCCGCCCAGCTGTAGTTGAGTTATGCATATCACCGAAAAATGCAGAAACGGTCACCGTCAAAATTTCCCACTCTGGCCAGTTACGTACGCTCGTTCCACTCAGAATTCAAATTCGAGTGTAGGATTTATATATACACGTTTTCTTACATTCTAAATATATTGAGCTGAATGTTATAAATTAATAAAATAAACTGGTTCGGTCGAAAAAAAAACAAAAAAAATATAGAAACCAAAACAAAAAAACACCGCTACGCTTCTTGTCTCTGCGAGTTTCATGTGATTTCAGCGAACAAAAAAAATGCTGCTACACAAAAATAAAATACGGCCGCTATTCGCATTACATTAATAAATGCCGCAAGCTGCAAATCAATGTTTCACATGCGGTTTTTTTTGTCACAAACAAAATACATGTTTCATTGTAAGACATAAAAAAATCTAAATTTTATATTGCTCATAGAAAGCGGAGAATACGACAATGGGGATAGGGACTATAAGAATGTCGTATAAAATAAATAGGAAGAATAATATAATATTTAAAATTGAGCACATCATGGAAACGTAAACATATAGATGCTGTTTATATATATATATATATATATATATATATATATATATAAATTAGGGAAAGGCGAAAAGCCCCTACATCTTCTCAGCATAGTATCTGACCTATGATTCAATTTTATAATTTTGTTCTTCACCGGGGAAAAGTTTGTAAAAAAAACTCTACCAATCCCCCAATTCGTTCATCTGATTAGCAAATTTTTTTTTAACTAAAAGTTTTAACCTAGAAAAACTATTAGTGACAATACAGTAGCCAATTCCCAATAAATTGTTTTGGTACAAAATTAGGGAATATGAGGTTTTATATTATAAATTCTATGTAGCCTTGTTTTTTTTGTATCAACTTACCTACAAACAAAAACACACAAGTTTTATGTACTCCACCGGTCCCTATGAAAAGAAGTTTGACCCGTGGAATAAATCTCTGCATTTCGAACTTATGTTTGTGTCTGTGGGGGTATAAATACGCCAAAATTGGGCCGACCTCGATTCCCAGCGGCGGAAAACCAATCTAATTTACCTTTGTAATGGATATGTGTATCATATAAGTAACGATATATATGCTCTGGTTTGCATGTTATAGATCATATGATGGAAATTTGCTGTTTTTGGTATCCTTGTATATGTGTTTATATTTTTTGTGTGTATTTCATGAGTATATGCTGTGCAATGACTTTGGAAAGGGGATCAACTATGTATTACGTAGTACCTCCACATCATCGTCGGTCAGAATATGCCATTTTTACCCAACGAGGAATGGCATAATATGCGTTATCGAATATAAAGAAACCTGTGATCGACGAACATTTTAGTCATTTTCAAAACGAAAAGCCACCGTCATATCGACCGGGTAACTGCAGCAGCGTGTTACAAATTGTCTCCAATATCATGTATAATATTGTATCAACCAACCCCAGATGTAATATCGGCGGACGTGTATGGGTACGATGGTTTAATGTGAGGCGATGGTGGTCGGATACATTTATGTGGTGTTTTCGATATATGTATAAATTATTAATGGTATTTCATGGCGATGCTGGTAAAACAACCTGATTATGGACATTTAAATATCCTCATGAGAACTTCAAAGAACAATCTTCAGAAGAGTATCAAAGTAAAACAATAAGGACGCTGATTATAAAGATTAATATGATTTGTATAACCAAATATACAATGAATAATCCTTAAAAGTATAGATGACGCAAAAATAAGAATTTTTTTCTTTTCCTACGACAAATTTGAAATTTGAGGACAAATTTTGTGTGGCGGAGGGGGTAATGTAACGATCTATGCCCGTGGAAAATTACGCTATACTTGATGAACTACCGTGGGAATCATTTCGGTGGGAAAATATAGGCCTTGCGTCATCTGTTTATTACGTGTATAATATGTATGTGCTGTGTACATTGTTTACTGCATGCATACATTTCGTGTGTTAGCGCATGTGTAATTGATGTACGAGTTTTCACGTGTGTGAAATTGTTGTATGTATTACGTGTGAGTCGTATACGATACATGTAATTTAGCCTATGTGATGAAAGTATGTGTATGATTTGCTGTGTTCATTATGTGTAAGCTATATGGAATATGTGTAAGAGTCAGAAAATCGCAATAGTTTTGAGATCAAATTTTCCCAGTACAGTAAAGCAAAACTTTTAACAACTATATAAATCATGCTAAATTGGACAGGGGGGATGGTTTGGGCATATACGGATTTCGATGCCAAATGCCATAGCGCACGTTGGAGATTATACATACCAAATTTGGCATCATTTGGCCCACCCGTTAAGAAGTTACGGACCTCATCCCCTCGGTCAATTCTGACAATAAGATTTTCATAAATTCGTGAAAATATAACTTTGGGAGAGTTTAAAATAATATAAAATTGTAAAATCTGTGTGCCAGGGCTACAGTTTAGGTACCTATCGGATTTGAGTGTAGCCACTGGGTGCCCTAACTATTACACTTACATTAGCGGAAATGTAAGTGTATTTCTGCTGGATTTTCACGAAAATTGTTTTGAGTTAGGGATTCCGAGAACTTCATAAAAAGGGTCTCTCTAACGCAAAAATTAAAACTTATGTTAGAGAGCGAATTTCACAGTTCCAAGAATTCGTAACCCAGTTGGCAACCGTTATATTAAAATCTAATCATTTAGAGAGGTTTGAGAACCAGGTTTTTAATCGGGTTCCTAGAATTAGGGTGTTAAAATATTATTTAAAGGGTTGCATCGTGAGCTTAGGGCCTCAATTCGTACAAACAGTGAATCGAATTAACTAACGTAATTCTCGTTGTCAATCGGTGTATTGTGTCGTACAAGTTGCTGTTGCTGTGTATCCTGATTTAATGTAAGTATCTTAAAGTATATTATTAGTATTAATAAAATATACCTGTGTACTAAAAATTTGATGAAGTGTGGTGTTCAGTCTACCTTGCAAATCTAACGTAATCGACATTTGTGAGATCACCGGTTACATTTTGAGTTTAGTTAGGACTCACGCGGGCTACACAGCCTTGCGCAAATTGCGTCAAACTGAATGTGCACTGTTGTAAATAAATATGCTTGCATGAAGCGTAGACTAAACTGGCCTGTCTACAGTGGGGCACCCCCACTTTATAAATCCCCACATGTTCGTGAAATTTTCCCCCATGTCCACCCCCCACTCGGCCGAAACCCCCATGTTCAACTAATTCCAAAAATTTTTATGTCTAAAAATTTATGTTTTTTGTTTGCAAATTGTTTTCAAACATAAAATACCGCTATTTATAATGCTAAAATATCGTTTTCAGCTTGAAAATGCATTCACGGTAGTAAAAATGCATGAAAATATGGAAATATTTAGTATTTTTAAGCAAAATTTATCCCCTCAACTTTTAATTTCCCCCGAGGATGAACATGGAGGCCCCTGAAGTTCCCCCACTTTTCAGAGGATTGTGGACAGGCCAGCTAAACACTATCGTTCTGGCTCCAATCTCTTCGCTTTACTACACATACGTTTGTTACACGTTATTCTGTAAAAAACTTAAAATTATTGGTTTATATGGTTCTAACAGAAAATAAAAGGAAGGTATATTAAAATTTCCTGCTCAGTGGAAAATGTTTACGCTAGTGTTGGGTAACCAGTGCCCGTCAGGTAGATTACAATGATGATAACTTTCTGATCAGAATGCTATAAATGAGATAAACTGTTATACTGCTCGCACAGTTTCAATAAATACAATTCATTGCCAAGAACGCAGTTTCTGGTTCGTTGCAGATATGTTACTTTACTTTAATGTAGATAAATTTATAAAGTTTACAAGCGCACTGGCTGGTGCTTGAGGCAATTTATGTTGGCGAAATTTACAGCTAAGCACTTCTAAATTATCCATACACAGTTACCGGTTTAATGCTAGCATACCTTGCAGACTTCTGGCTGTGTAAAATAGCTGCTACAAGCATCGAGCTGGCTTTGTTTTGTTAACAAACTCCTGCAGGTTAAGATCAAAAATTCCTACTGAAATTATGTGTCCTACTTACGTTTCAGTTTGCAATTTGCTGAGTTAATTTTTTATTTTGTTTTATTTGCATTGGAACTTGATCATTGCGTATATATTACATATGTTTCGACCACAGATGAACCAAAAATGTGGAAAATTTCAAACAAAATTTTTAACCGAATTCCGGTTCGGGTATGGTTTTTGCCTTTTGCCGGAACCGCAACCGAAACAAGATTTTCACTAGAACCGGGATTCCGGTTGCTCCCTAAATGATACATAGTGACAGTGAAAGAATGCCAGACACATTGAAGAATGTACTTCCATTGCTTTGGCATTAAACTATCGTGAAATGTTGTAAAGATATTTATTAACATAAACTTACATCTAAAACTACAAATAATCTAAAACAATTACTAATACGAGCGTTTAACCACTATGCTGTTGAGCAGCGCCTATATTCCTATTTTCGATAGACGTTGCGCGTTCCTAGCACTATTACAATACACGATAAACTTTGGTTAAGTTCAGCAATCTGGCTGATTGTAATTAATCTTTACTGGTTTTACTGTCCCACACTAACCTATAGTTATCACTAGTTTAATAAATTTTTGAAAGTCGGTGTTGCAGACAATTTCTAAACCGAACAAAAGTGCAATCCTCAAATTAATATCTAAGCGTAAGGCTACAAATTACTAGGAACATGGAACTTAGTGCAGAAATATTTTGATGAGAGATTGTCCACTACGCAAAAAAACCATTAGTACGTACCTGACCGCTTCGATGCACTTCTGGTTGCGCCCCATCATTGAATCGTAATATACTATTTCTTTCTTACGAAAGTCGACTGTCTAAAATATAATGTAGCATAATCTATATTGTGGTTAGAGATCGTTTTATATGGCACACAAATTCAAATTTTGTAATTTAACTCTACACAAATTTTAGTATCAAGATATCTATTAATTATAAGAATAATGTTTCCCAAATCATAATAATGAATTATAAAATAATCTACTACAGAAAGCGACATTTTTATTCCTGTTGCAATTATTAAAAGTTTATAACTCAGTATTGTATGTTGTCTTGATTGCAAAGCCACAAATCTAGTCATGTCCGCGCACCGGTCCAGACCGTTGAAATTTTTCTGACCAGACGTAAATTCACAAATTTTTTTGGAAAATAAAATTTGGTACTCAGAATTTCTGAAAAAGTCTTTAACGTATGTTACGATAATATTTATCTAATCACGACGTGAGTAAAAATTGCTTTTAATATAAAGCTCAGTAATTTTAGCACACTGTTGGATAAAAAAATTTCATGTTCGTTAGCTGAAAACAGATTTTTGAGTTAGTCAGTCCGGGTCGGACTGAAAAATTTGCTCAGGCTGCATTACTACACAAATCATTGTTAGCTTTGATAACAAAATAACTATGTAATACTCAGTACAAGTATTTTAGTAACTTAGTTTATATTGTTTAAAATTAGTTGTTATTATGTGTTAAAGTTGTAGAACACACACCTAGTGAACATTATACAGTCGCTACTTGAATGACTGACAGATTTCGAACGAACATCAACAACTTTCTGAACATCAAAATAGTTTTTCGAACTCGTTTCGAATTTTTATGATAATTTTTCTTTTATTTACATGTTCGCTTACAGTTAACAAGTACCATAGAACAATGTTCGAACAGATGTCGAACACATTAGAACATGCGCAGCAGGACCATAGAATACATTTCGAACAAAAAGTACAGTTTCCAACTAACAAACAAGTGTCGAATGAACAGCATTCATTTCTGGCAGGAATTAACACTATAACAGCAGCATACTATGCGCAGCTACAGTGCATTGCTCATAGTGTGAGTCTCTCGGGCCAATATTATAAAACCCCATTTTTGGGCTCAACTTTTCAATGTAAATAATGACAACATCAGCACACTAAGGTGAATTGCTCTACAAAATGGGACCTATTTTGCCAAAGTTGTTCGAGCTGTTGCGGATATATTGCCGCTTTCGTGCATTTTGGATCTCACGGGCCCATTTAAGAACCCTTTATGAACCAGACTCGGTATCCTAAAAAGCCATATGTATCAAAAGATGATATAGCTTTTTAACCTACAAAATCAGCATAAATCTTAAGATATCTTCACAACTACTGTCGAGACACAATGGACGCAGTGTTTTGTCAGATCCCATTTTGATCCGACACGAGTCCATTTGGTCCACTTTTACGGCCCAATGGGGTTAAGAATTCCGTTTTTGAGTCTAACGAAAGGGCACAAACATAAATTTTAGCTATCGCATGAGTCAATCCGCCAAACCAAAGTTAAGTTATGCGTGTCACCTTAAAGAAAGCAAAGAACACCGCTGAAATTTACCACTCTGACCAGTGAGAATTCTTCGCCGCTCGTTCCACTCACTACACTCAGAATTGAAATATAATTACATTACCCGACAGAAATAACCGCAATTCGCCTGTCTACAGCTTGAAAAACCAAAACCTTAAGTCTATCAACAAAAATAAACCGAATGATAACTGAAACGAGCGACCAGAGTAAGCACAGAGTAGCCACACTGGCTCAGTTTCCATCGCTTTGCGAGTTACAACATAGTTTATTACACGTTTTAATGCCAAGTTATAAGAATGTTGTAACTGCTTACTAATGCTAAGACATTTAAATTTGTATGCCATTATGATTAGTAAACAGCAACGGTCTGCGAAATATTAGCATTTCGCGGCGTATTATGAGCTAACGCGTATTGCAACCGTAACACTACAGCCAGCATGTGCTGGGGTTGGACACGATTAATCTCCGATAAGACAGCCAAAGTATTTTCCGCCCAACCAATAAGAATCGTCAAAGTGAATGTAAAAAAATAAATGACAACGTTAGCAAGGCTTAAAGCATAGGAATGTGAAACTAAATAAGTTCAACTCGAGACATAAAATTCAACTTACGCACAAACACCAATGCATACCAAGGTGCACGGGAACTAGGATGATGTCCTTAGCGAAAATATCGACGTTCTTCGTCCATCGTCGCACACCGGAATGACCCATCTTGACTATTTTCGGATAGAAAAATGTATTAAAGATATGCACCGATGGAAGATGTTCTTGTCTTGACCGCTCCGCGATGAGATTCATGTAAAAATTTATCACCTAGACAAAATGTAACATAATATGTACAAACAGATGAATACTCTTACAATGCGTCATTACAACCATTGCTATAGGCGGGTAAAAGAAGAAGCAGACAAAAATATTATTCTGTCCAGACACGGACATGACAAAAATTTACATACACACTCGCACACACGCAAACAAATACAATTATTACTATGCGGTTTTGAATGTGGTCAGTACACCATAATATTGAATTATTATAAGCAGCACTCACCACAATTGAATGTCGTCTTAAGAGCGAGCGAACAACAACAGAACAAATTATAAAATTGCAACAAAATTATTTTCCCACAAGCAAGTTACGAAAAAGAAGCGGTGAAGTGGTGAGTACTGTATACTATGTCTATTATGGTAGATTTAATTAAAGTTTTGACTATCCAGCCATCATCTAATTATTATTACTGCATTCCCATTATGGGAAACACACTCCCATAATTCCTAAACTGAAATCCAATTAAACTATGATATCACAGCATGTATGACTCAGTTACATTTATGATAGAGCAGTAGTAAACCAAATTTCTGTATAACTTCACACATTTGTATTATTTATACATCATTATACACTGTTTTGTTACGTAAAGTAGCCAACATATTACAGCCTCTCGGCACGAAATGGCGATAACTTTTAAGTACATTTAATATAAAATTAGTATTTTTATATACTCTCCTCCACAACGGCATATGTGACTAATAATATTTCCAATCAGACTTTTCATTTATACACTGAGTCGTGCAAGTTTTAGACCTTGAAGGCTCTCATTTATCTTACAATTTTTATGAGTAACACGTAATGCTTATTTGAAGACATGCTTACATTTCATCAGTATAGTGCTTGATCCAAGTGGCTTGTTTAGAGACTACATATTCAAAAACAGATGAGCTTTTTAGCTAATTTTCTGGTCTCCCGATTTTTAAAGACTTTTCCGGTGGCGGACACTCAGTTTTTGTATTGCGGCGGCATATGCCATTTTTATTATTTCCAATCAGCCTTTTGCCATACATATACCAAGTCGTGCAAGTTTTCCTTGTTGAAGACTTTCGTTTAACGTTCAATTTTTATGAGTAGCACGTGATGCTGATAGAAAACTTGCTTGTATCAAGATTGAAATTGTATCACAGTTTCGCGAATTGAATTAAGTTCAGCCGTCGCCTACCCGATAAGAATATCTAATTCGATGTCAACTGCGACCCTGAGGAAGGGGAGAGATATCCAAATTTACAATCGGCGAAAACAGCTTAAAACCAAAATTCTAAACAATCGCTTGGCCCCCATCACTGCATATTTAATATTAGTTTTTACTTCGAAATTATTATTGGATTGCAAGTGTCAACACTGTGTTTTTCGTTTCCGACCCAAGAACACCAGGGTTGCAGTTTTCCCACTGAAGGGTCACGTTTCAAAAGTGTGGGTGTTGCCAAAAGTTCCGAAATACCTCTTAAATATAAACATTTTATACATTATTAGTATTGTTTAACCCGTTAATTCATGCTGCTACTGGTCATGCTGGTTCGAAAAGTTAATCAATCTCATAACTGCAAAAGCACAATCTAACCTCATCATTAAGCCAGTTTGAGCCACACAACGTTTTTAAATCAGATCTTGACACTGAAATGTTGAAGCCTTCGGCAAACACTTTGTCAGCCGGTCCCGGACCTCGTAGCACGTCATTCACAAGGGCTTCCTGATCTTCATTTAGTTCTGCAAAAGCAATGTAGCATTAGTTCAGATTTGACTGATTATTTTGGAGACAATGCAGGGAAATCCAACCTAACAGAACCCGATACACCGTACATTATAGGTAAAATAACTAATAAAATTATACGATTAATGCCACAAGAAAACCAAATTTCAACGATACAACTATAATTCTAGATCTGCTCTTTTCTGGAAAATTTTGGACTTTGAAGAAAATTTGTAGGAACCTGAAAACATGGTAATCAGGATACATACAATCCAGTTACACAAACATCACAGGGTTGGCCACAACAAACCAAGGAAAAGACAAACTGTTTGAATCAACACTTAAAGGACGTTATTTGAACAGTATAGTTCGAACCACTACAGCAACTCTCGGCCTCAAAAATAACTCACCTAGCACATACGCAGCGGACAATACTCTTAAAAGGAACTGACATCAATACCATTATAGCGAATGTGAGCACCGGGACGCTAGAATAAATGATGGAAAAAGAATGGCCAACACTTTGTAGCCGACTGCGACAACTATTGGTGTCGTTCTACCCCCAAAAAATAAAGTGACCTGTTCGCAGATCAAATTCCACCCAACTCAATTATTTCGGCCGAACATAGCTAATGCACTGCTGACAACGGAAATTCAGTAATAACAATTAATGTCAATATGAAAGAATGGCGGCGCCGCGACGTGTGTAGAGTATGATGCCGACGTAGACGGTCGTTTCCAAAGAGCTAAAATTGTTTGCCTACGACCCATATTTGGGCCCACGTTCCTGCGATATATCAACTAATACGAATTAGTAACACCTGTTCAAGGGTCCCACCACAGCAGGTGACTGCTTCTACCGTAGCCCACTTAACTTTTCATCGATTACATTTTGCTAACAGAAGTGCAAACGCAGATTGAAAAGAACTGTGACTGGAAGGAGCAAGCAATCTGTACATCTGTGTAAGTCAAGCAATTATTGCAAACTTGGCTGCTGCACAGAGGGTAGTTAGAGTCCTTACATTTTTCGGTGCCACCTGATTAAATACGGGCGCGCTGCCGGTTAGTGTCACAAGGGTAAATTTTTTGCTTTCCCCGTTCAATACACTGCCCAGTTCACATAAAGATTTGAGAAGAATTTTTACAAAAATACCTTTCTGAAGTAAACAATTTAAGTACAAAATAGGTTGAAAGTCGCCTGTACCCTCAATAGAAGTTTACGCGCCGTTTTGTATAAGCATTTGATTCTGAAATTTTCTATATTTAGAAGCCGGTGTGTTTCCCCGCGTTTTGATTAACAAGACTTCGTTAAAATAAATCAAAAGCAACTTACATCTATCTACAACGTTTGCTAAGTCAAACAAGATATTCCTTATCATACTAAACTATTAAAACGTTTCTACAGCTTAGCAATTATCTTCGACAAAGATATATTTATTCGGCAATGCTGCTGTCAAGCTGTCAAGCAAAGATATTCATTTATATATTAGAAAACTAAGTAAAATTATACTACATTTGGATGTACAAATTCCTAAAATTATTGAAGCGCGCCCAACCATTATTATTTATGACACTGCTCATCTATTATTTTTTGAAGCTAACATGATTTGTTTAGGGTATCAGGAAATCTCGAAAAGGATGGATTTCGACCACACGGAGCTACTCGGCCGACTCTTCCTGAAATCATCCTTGCTGTCCAAAACTGACTTACCAGGAAACTCGTCGACAGCCTCTTCTTCTTCTTCAGATTCTTCCTCTTCCTCTTCGATCACGACACCGGTAACACGAAGGCGGCGCCGCAAATCACGTTCAATTCGTCTTATATCGCTTTCATGCTGAAAGCGGAAACAAACACGACTAAGGAATTATTATTGATGATTTCACTGCACAACAAGTAATAAAATTTCGTGTTTACAAGTATGTACTTTACTTCAATCACAATTCGCGATACTGGCGGTAACATTGTTAGAAAAAATAACTGTTTTCCCCGAACAACCTGCTCCCCCAAGACCTTGCATAAATTTACACCTGGTATACCCTACATGCTCATAGGGGAGGGGGGAAGGAAAGTCACCATAAGGCGTATAGGGTTCGAAGGCGCAGAACGATTGGAAATAAACCTCGGTCAATTTTATTGTCGTTATAGGTGTAATATTGTAACGTTTAGCCGCACAGTGATAATACTAGCATATGCCACCGACCTTCTTCATCAGTTACTCGCGCAGAGAGGAAAGAGCTTACTATACTGTAACCGACTGGCCTGTCCACAGCCCTCCAAAGCCTGAGATACATTCTCCGACGGTTAGATATTTTCAACACGTAACTGATACGATTAAAAGCTATAAATCTTACACATCGACGCAGAATGTGTAACGAAAAAACTGTGAATATTTATTGTTTGACAATTTTGAAATCTCGAATGAGCCAACACAAATTTCCCAAAAGATAATGATACACCCACTGTAAACTAGCACATTGATTACAAACTAAGAATCCTTTTTGATTTATCTAATGCTCAAAATGAAAAAAAAACATTTTAAATTTACCATTCTAAAGGATCATACTCGTTCAATCTCAAGCGCTATTTTTTTCACGTTAAAGGTCCTTCACATATAACGTATATGCGACCATATTTTTAAAACCAATGCTATAATCCCCTCAGGTATCCCGAAAGCTAAATTTTGGCATCACAGATACAGCCAAATTTAAAAAATGCGAAAACTTGTCTCCTTGGATATTAAAATGAAGTATTTCGAGCGTCCAGTGGCGTCATAGAGTGTGAACGCAAGCCATAAAACAATGAAACTAATGAATTCTGGTCCCCAATATTTCATCACCAGCATCTCACAAAAGCTATAAAATAAACCATCGGAATACATGTTTGACAAAAATACCGAAAACCTATTAATCCGAGGAGGAGTTATATGACGAGCACAAACAAACCAAAAGTTTGCACAATTAACCGCTATTGACAGAAACTGCGCTCGCTCCACTTTAAAAACATACATTATCGGCAGCACAAAAATTCAAACAGTCCAATACGAAATGTAACATAATCTCCTTTGATTATAGCGTTATATATCGCTATGCAATAGATACCATATAAATGCTTATGTTGTCGCATGAAGCTTGCGAAGACAAACACCTAAACTCCCTGCAGCAGCCACTAAAGTTATTTACAGGCCAGTACACAGTGAGAGGTGGGGGACCCCACTTTCCAAATCAACCATGTTCGTGAGATTTAGCCCCACCCCCACTCGGCCGAAACTCACCTTGTTCAATAAAAACGAAAAATTCTTTATGTTTCAAAATTTAATGTTTTTGTATGCAAAATGTTTTTCAAACATTGGTTGCCGCTATTTCTAATTCTAAAAGGTCATTTTATGGCTTGAAAATACTTGCACGGCAGTAATACGTAAAATATGGAAATATTTAGTAGTTTAATGTAAAATTTATCCCCCACCTTGAAATTTTCTCCGAAAACGAGAGCCCCCGATGTTCCCCACCCCAAATTTTCGGAGGGCTGTGGCCAGGCCAGATTTATGCGCGACTAAACTGTATCTGCGCCCACTAACTTATTTTAGAAAACCCGATGTCGACTCCATATCCATTGTTAGCGAACAAGTAAGAAAGGGGATTCGATTCATTTGTAGCCCAGAAGTAGTGATTCGCAATCGGCCAATAACAGTGCTACGACAATTATTAGTTTTCACTTAGGATTCGTCTCCGTTCGCGAACAAAAATGCGACAACATAAACGAAAGGGTCCTGTGTTTTGTCATTATGTTCGCGAATTCGCATAAATTCTTGCTTAAATTGATAGAGTTCGGCTGGCTAGTCCAAACTGGGGGGCGGCATTTTCGGCTGCCTCCAGGCAAAAATTCGGCTACCCATGGCTCAAAGCCCTCTGCTGACAAAAATTAACGTCTAAACGCGACAAAATCCGGCACCCCCAGCTCAGGCCCCGACTATAATTTCCGAGGTTTGAACTAGCCACTTCGGTAACACAATTTTTTTCCAAATAACAAAAAAAGATAGGTTAAGTTTACTCATGCATTATGGATCTCTATGTAGCGAATGAAATACAGTACCTGCCAGAAATGGCAGCTGCTCGCTCCCGATTTCGTTTGCTGCTCTATATTCGGTCACTCAAAAAGTGGCATTCATTCCTGGCACGTACTGTATACAATACGGTATAGATGAGAACGAGCCAGATTTTTAGGCTCTGGCTTGGCTCTTCGTGAACCATGTTAGGCACGCTCGGCTCTTATAATACTGGAAATTAAAGGCTAGGCTCCTAGGCTACAATAAAAAAATTACGCTTCAATAACAAACATAATATACAAACAACCTATTTTCTTTTGGAGTTTTTAAGAGCCGAGCCGAATTTATCTCAGCTGTTCTTGCTGCTGGCTGACTATTCTACTATACAGAGATTTTCGTCATTTCGGCCGAAACCCCACATATTCAACTAAATTCAAAAATTTTTATGTCTGAAAATTTATGCTTTTTGTATGCCAAAAGTTTTTGTAAACATTACCACTATTTCTAATGATAAAACATTGTTTTATAGCTGGAAAATACATGCACAACAGTTAAATTACATGAAAATATGGAAATACTTAGTATTTTTAAGCAAAATTTATTTCCCGAAGATTGATATTTCACCCGAGAATGAACACGCCCGCCCCGCCCCTCCCTTTTCGGAGGGCTGTGGACAGGACAGTCAAGTGTGGTAGTAGATAATAAACTATCTTATGACAATGCTTTGTTTTCATTTTGGCAGTAGTTGAGATATTATTTCGCAAAAATGCAGCCGTTAATCAGTGAAATAGGGTGTATTACAAAAACACATTTTTCAGTTGATGTCTTTAACTTAGTAACAGTATGGTAAATCAGTTTCATTTAAGCCTTGATTAGAAACAGAACTTGCCACGCAAAATACAGAAACATTGAAAATCTTGTGGCGGTGCTAAAGTGCCAGAAAGAGTATCTGTCAACAGACGGCTTATGCTCGCAGAAGTAAAAAGACATAATGAGTATGGTCACCACAAGATAAAAAGTTAAGTATCCGATAAAAAGTTTCCGTGGAGGATTACCACATAAAGGTCAGATCAACCTAAACATATTTCGCCCACCACCCCCCCAAAGATTCTAACAAAATAATGACAACTGGGAAAATTGTGATGAACGATTGAGAGAAGGAAGCAAGTTTTCGATTATACACACTGACACATCCCCCTCTCGTCGTCGAGACAATCTGTCGCTTAAACCAAGGTCGTGCGAACATTTATGAAATATAAATATAAAATGTATGAGTCGAGTTTTAAAATTCCAACCAATACAAAGAGAACTTTTAGACATATTAGGACTGGTTTTGTATTGATGCAGCCAAATGAGCAAGCAAGCAGAAGCTGTACCATGTTTAATATATTTGCGTCTAGGATATGATTACAGGTGCGGTTCATTTTTAGATATTTTTAAATTTAGGGACTACCTTGTTGAATTGGGTTAGAATTATTAGGAATAAACTGTTCAAACTATTAAAGAGATTAAGATCCTAGACTATTAGTCACTTTTGTTGTATTTGTATTAGCGATATTTTATGGCTTGGATTAAAACCTTATCTGGTTACTGTTCAATTAGTAATGGAACTGATTTTTCGTCACGGCCATAGTATCTTAAGTCAACCTCAGTAATTACTTATTCTTTTCTTTTTCTATACTTTTCAAAGGACAGACACTTTTACGACGCATTCACACAATGGATAGCACTAATTTCGACGGTTTTAGTGACTATGATAACACTACCGGGAATTATGATTATAACGAGGCTACGATTACACCCAAAGATATTTTAATAATCGTAATGTATTGTGCTGGATCCGTTAATAATATAAGCGAATATTGATGTAAATATTTATTTCGGAATATAATCTGGGATTCAAATAAACGATCTCGCATGCGTTCTTACTTTAAAACTTAGTAAGCTTGCTAATATCAAACTATAATTTACGTGAATCAATTCCCATATAGCTTCGATGTTTTGGACGCTCGAAAACTTCGTTAACAATGTGTTCCACAATAATATGTACACTGTATTCTTACATCACTGGTAAATAAAGGACACTAGGTTTCAAACTTACAGCTTGGCTGAGCAATTTCGCTTCTAACTCCAAGCGTTCTGCTTCGGCGCGGCGCTGTTTCACGTCAAATGACCAACCAGTACTTAAATAGGAAGAAAATTTATTACAAAAAGTCTTTCAGTTGGCAAAATGGTGCTTCGATATAAGAAAACCGTATAAATGATTAGGTTATATTGCCATCAGTCAACCATTATGATAACACCATTATTCTCAGACTTCGCAAACACAATGGATATTACAATCTATATAATTAAGTAAATTGTCTGCTCTTCCTTCTGCGCTCTCTCACAAAATTATAATGTATTAACTTTTGGGGTAGACAGCTTGGTTACTGGGTTATATTTTTCGAATCCTTGGGTAGCCGGCGTTTTCAGGGCGGGCAGTGTCTCCCAATTTGTCTTAAAATTTTGACCATTTCTCTAATTTTGCAAAAAAAAATTAATATTTGGAAGCCATTGGCCTTGACCGTTAGTTACGACCTACTCCCTTATTAGAGTCACAAGTGACTTTGGGTCTCCGACCTTTAGTTTCAGAGGCGCAAAAACCCCGGGAATTTTGGTGATATTTTTATTGAATATCTCATAAGCTGTGTTACCCAAAGGTATGCCATTTTTTTGGCTAGGCTAGAAAATTAGCGAAAGTTGAAGTAGCACAAAAATTTACTCGGCATCTATGTAAAACGGTATTAACTGACCTTTACATGTGGCTCTCGACAATCAGTCCGACTTGATTATTAATGTCTCAGAGTGTTATAATTGTTTTTCTTAAAAATTTATTACCTAATAGGGTAATTATAGCCACGTTAGGGGATGCAGTATACTGCTTAATAACTATACAATGTACCTACATGCTATCATTTAGTGCACTAGCATGGCATTCACCCAATGGGCTGAAATCCCAGGTCACCCTATAAAGACATAAATACCTCATTCCAGCGAAGTCGAAATCCTGCTTTTGAAAGCTTTCGCTGAGATCATACGTCGCACGAGGACTTGAAATAGCAGAATCTGAAAGGTATGGAAAATCATCGTAACTAAGGATAAGTTACAAAACACTTTTTGCAATTTATTAATGAAAACTTACCCGCGATAAAAAACAATCCCAAGTATTATATCATCACCATTCACCACAAAACCAAATCCTAGTTTCTGCGCCATGCGTTACATCCACTAACTAATGTAACAAAAGAAGCAATTTTCTTCAGTCGCATTCAGATTTTCTTCAATTCGTTTTCTTTTACGAGTCGTTTTGTGCAATTTCGCCGGGTGCAGATGCAATTTTCTCCGTCCGCCTGCGTCTGCGCTCACGTCTGTCCGTGACTGTAGCATTCGAGAATAAAATTGGGTGAAAATGCAACTCGTACGGTAATAACCAAGCTCAAAACGCTCAAGCTATATTTGAACACAATGACTAAAATAAGCTGCCTGATATTTCAAATACACCAGCAAATAAATGCAGCGGTGACAAATTGCTATTATAGCTAATGCTTGCCTGAAACATATATTTCCGTTGAAAATATTATCAAAAACTGATCGATGATATTCGTTCAGAGTCAAAAACGTGAAAAACATTTAGCCACAAATCAATATATTTCACTATATGTACCGATGAAGAATCTAGTTTAGTCTACAAGAGAAAATCAATAAATTCTGAAGCCTTCAACTAAAACGCCATTCTAATTATGAGCACATTCAATACATACCGTTTTTCGAAATAAAAGAAAGTTCAGAAGCATGCTCGTATGAAGCTTTTGGCCTAGTAGTTTGCTGAACGTCAATTATTTCAACGTCGCGTCTGCTTAACCTATTCGGAATATAGGTTGCGGAAGGACTTCGATAAATACATAGCTGAGAGGACGTTGTTGACTTGCAATCGCTCGAAGGATCTTCCGGAATCCTTTGTGGGCCATTCGCTTCTGAAATTGTCTTTTCTGCGATAGTAGGCAGAGCTGTGGTATTTGAATAACCAGAAAAGCCGTTGACCAGTGTCGTTTGTTCCTCGAAAGTGGATAAAACATTGTTAGAGCTGGGTGACAGCGAACTTGATGTCGAAGGACTGACTGGAACTGACGAAAGAGGAGTAGGAAGTTCTCCATTCGAAGAAACAGCAGGACGTTTCTCCAGTTGAACATGAGGTTTCGAGATATTGCGTGCTATGTAAAACGACACAAATTTAAATAAAACAAATTTAAAATCCACGACAAGCGACGACGCGGAAATATCGAAATATACTTCTATAACATCAACATCAATGCAAATTATTTCAGTTGCCTTACATTCAAGTCACCACTGCATCCTGACCTCTCCAGAGAGGAGGGAAGATTTTCGAGCTCCCCAGGTCAATTCCCATGGCACCGCTAAAGTATTTTCAGGACACATCAAAAATAACCATAAGAAAAAATGATTAGAACAAAGCTCAATGTTAAAGCCTATATTTCGACTAATGACATAATCCTTAGTAAAATGAAGTAACAAAAATAAACATTTTAAGTGCTTAAATAATAAATATGCAAAAAAACAACGATGATTGGAAAATACGAAACTTGAAATTATAAAACCCCAGTATCTGAGGGATACAATTTTCCCCAGATATACTAGGGGAACTATTCCCCAGGTATTTCCAATTCCACCCTCGTTGGAACTGGGGCATCTAACTCAAAGCCCCAAGTTAAATTTTTGATCCTGTGAAAAGGCCAGGAATCTGTTTAACAAGCTGATTACAAACAGCAAAAGACCAGTTACACAAAATAAGTTCGAGTAGTAAAAACCATAGGCTAGATCTTCTATTTAAGCCGTCGTCGCGCATCACGACTTCTAATGCGCCAGCAGATTCCATGGTGAATACACAAGGAATCTAACATAAGCCTATCTGACACGCATAGGCTAATTTTTCTTTGTGTAAAAACGTCGTAGCGAAAGAGCTTAATTTTTATGTAATTGACAGTCTAATATCAGTTTTTAAGTCATGCCAGAGGTTGGTTCTACTTTGCGATTTCTTATACTAGATGCAGAGCTGCAACCGTTGGGTTGGTATCAATCTAAATTTAACGTAATAAAAATTATCTTAATACATTTACACAAACGGCAACGAAACTGTCGGGCATCATTGATGAGGCCAGTGATGTCATGTCACAACAAGTACTTGACGTAATAACTAATGATTCAGCACTGTGAGCATATAAGCTAAATCGGATCTGAGATTATATTCTGTAGTAACAATATTGGTCTTTTAAACTATATGCCTCCCGCCCGAAAATTGTTAATTTAGAAGAAAATCAGTTAATTTTAGTACCACTGCACTCAGTTTGTCGAAACGGTTAAAAATTACAGTTATAATCACATTTATGACAATTTTTTAGATTGTTATATACCATTCAATGAACTTAGCCAAACGGTGTCAAAATCAGTTTTGATTCATCAAACTTAGTTATTTCAATGGGCTCACATGTTACAGAAGGCTTAGGATTTTACTTAAGTAGTGTAGTTTCTTAAGATATGAATTAACTGCACTGATTTTGACATAATTGGACTCAGCAAGTCAATGCGGTTTGAACGGTATATTAAGTTATAAATATACTTAAATTAATTCAGGCTGGCGGCTATAGCGGAGAAGACCCAACAAAATTAGCTTAGATTTTGCACTAGAGTTTGAATTTGCCCTGCTGCCTTCTCATACTAGCGTTTACTTCAGTTATACTACACCCACAGTCGAACCATCTAAGGCTATATTCTATGTTAAATTTTGGCCATCTCCAGACGATAATTGGAAAAATCGGCCTGATATTACGTAGCCTGAAATATGGTGTTAAATGACCTCTGCTCCCGAACAGGCGAAGATGTATGCATATCATTGTGGCTGCAGACGCGCAGATTTCAACACACACAATAGAAAAAAATTAGCGGAATACTACAGTCGCTTCTTGAATTATTAGAGTTGACAGAAAAATTCAAAAATAACATAGTTATATAATGTACATATTAGAAGCACTAGCTGTGTGATCTTTTTAAGTTTTTAAATGACATTTTTGTTTTAAATTTTAAGCATTTTATGATGTACCTTATTCAGTATAGTAAAAACGGATATTAAGCTGACCTGCAAGATGAGGTAAACAAGATAATAAGAAAAATGGCATGTTCACAGAGAAGGGAAACTAAAACCGAAAAATGACTCAACCATACGATAATTTTGTACCAGTGGTTACCACAAGAATGTTAGCTCAATATTCCGCCACAGGTAAACGCAATGGACTGAAGAAACCCGATGAATGTAATATTTTAATAATCCAACGTTATACCGCTGGTTAATTTGAAATTATTTGAATTCAAACTTATATACTCTGGCCTGTCTGCACCTGGTAATATTCTCAGGCCTTGTAAGCAAAATTAACTAATATCTGGCAAGCGAGAGTGAAACGTAGCGAGCGTAGTTTTATTGTTCAGTTATAATTTTGTATAATCACTTTTAACAACAGACTGTGGTTGATGTATATACGGAGCTTAAACTTATGGAAATCCTAAACCCATTGAAAAACTTAAAACCTCGTCGACCCTAAATCCATCGAAAACAGCTGACAGCGCATCAGTTATTTATGGATGGTCTCTATATAACCAAGCCATCGTATACAACGTACTACAACCTGTACAGACCATCCTTGGTACCTTGTATGCAATACACAACCAAAATATTGAAGACAGACACTATTCTTAAATTCAAGTTCAATTACTCCCAAATTCATTAAAAACAGTTCAAAATGCATAAAATATTCGCAGTGGTCGCTATATAACCAAACCATTGGATCCAGCATAATGAAAATCCCATATTCAGACTATTTTTGATGTCACGCACCAAACTACTGAAGACCGACTATATTCTGGAAATAGGGTTCATTGACTCTAAATCCATTGGAAATTCATGAAAAGGCATGAATATACACTCTGGAATGTAGTAATCATTGTATTCCATGTTCACCTAAATACCTATGTATAGACTGATTCCTGGTGCCTTGCACGCAATACATGACCAAACAAAATTAAAACAAACATTTTCTTGAAAATAGGGTGCGGCGAGCTTAGAACCTTTGCAACCCAAGGAAAAGATATAATACAGTCAAGTTAGACCGTAAATGACAAAATCATGGTATCAAGCGTGCTTGATTACCTAATGGATACTAATTGTAAGGTAAAAACACACAATAACCTGTCGGATTATGAAAAATCGCTATTTCTGGCAAGGGTCGACGAACCACAACGACTCCGGGCGAGGCCCCACAAGAAAGTACCAACATAGTTGCATATGTCGATGAGTAGATTCTGCGTGGAGGTCCCTGTTTTTCGATTCCAAACCTGTGTTGCGAGATATGGGCAGCGAAACGATGGTAGCCATATGGCCAGATTGAAAAAACCTTAATAACGTACTTTTTGCCATTTTAACATGGGCGATGACGTCGGAGCTGTTCGTGTTCAACTAAAAGGCACATGGTTATTACTTTTGCTATCGAACAAAAAAATTTATCGAAATTCATGCATTCGAGTATGAGTTATGAATGATACCGGCAGACAAAAAAGAAAATGTCATGATTTTTCACTTAACGCCTTAAGTGAAAACATCCGCTCGCTTTGCTCGAAACTCAACTTTGTGATTTATAAGAACAATTATTACCCTTAAATGAGTCTACCAACGTCCGAACACGTTCACCGGCGCGTTCAACATCGCAAAAAGTCGAAGTCATTTGTTTTTGCACAGTTGAATGCGACGTGCGATTGTGATGTTGATAACCGCTATAATGGTATGAAATAAAAAATATATCCATGAAACTTTAGTACGCGCTAGGAATGAATAGCACCTTTCAGTATTATAACATACAGCGAGAGAACATAACATTGGTCGGCCAGCAGTCATGTAAGTTTGGGGTGATGCTCAATTTTTGTAGATTTGCGGTGGGACAGTTCCTCAGCTTGAAGCCAGGACTAGGTGGCAACACTTAACAACGTCACTTCTGAGAACGGTGTCAGGTTGGTTGCGTTGTAAATAACAATGCTTGCCGCTGAGGCCTACAGTAGCCAACACGTGACCAACTCGTAATTGTGCTTCACTATCACGCCCTAATATAGATAAACTAAATTAAATATAATGACCTGCCTGTCTAAACTAGTAACTATCGAGACTGCAGAGCGTAGTGAAGCATAGGTACACCTACACATTTTCCGTGCACAGCCAATCAGCTCTCGATAGAATACGTCGATATGCTATATGTGGATATCACACAAAACCGCACACGTTCGAACAAAACTAACACAGGCAATAAGTTTTTCACGCCGAAAACAACCAAGTACTATCAGCCTCCCATCACAATAAAATAAGAAATTTCGCGTCGTAATAAAATTAGAAATTTTGTGTCGAGGAACCAATGGGTCGCAGGGTAAAGCCATCACTGGCAATAAGTTTCCCATGCCCGACAACCCCAAAGTGAAACTTTTCAACCGCCCAGAACGTCAGACCAAATTATCGAACTTTGGGTCGAGGAAAAACGAGGGTGCTATACCTCAAAACCCCATAACTCCAGAGCAGGAGCCTTAATCAAAAATAAAAAAGAGGCATCGGCATTTATCATTTTACTATGGAATAAAACCATCTAGAGAAAAAATCGGAAAGACAAGATAAAAATAACCTTGTTTCCGTGAGGAGTACTAAAATGAGGTAAAAAAACCAACACATTTTGACCAAACTTCAAATAAAAAAACGCTCGGGATGTATACGGCAAATCGATTATGCCGGTTCGAATGAGCCCAACATCAGGAAAATCAGTTAAGCAGTTCCCAAGTTATGGCCGATCACACACACTGAGAGGCATTTTAAAAGATTTCACCCCGGCAACACATAATCTCCATTACGTTACACTACGCTCTGATTAACTAACGAACCAACGAGCCAGATTGAGCTTAGCTCAAAAAGCAGCTGGCAATAATACAGTTTAATTTCTTTGATGTTGCATTCGATTCTTTTTTTACTTCAGCAGTTTATAAAGCTACAAAATTGTTTTATCACATGCTTTTCTTATCTACCTATGTTTTCTATTTGTAATAAAAATTTGCTTGCCTTGTATTAAAGCTGCCTGTAATTCTTTACCAAAACCGATCATTTGGACGTTCAGTTTAAGGGTTTTAGTTAAGTCTATCACATTTTAAGAAATCTTCCTGTGGAATAGCAACAGGCAGATTTTGGCGTATTTTTTGTCGGATTTACTGTGAACAAAGTGTTGGCCGCATATAAATTACTTTTGATGTGATTGATTTCCTGCCGTAACTAACGGGCGGCGCCGATCTTTCTTTCCACAGCTTTTTGACCCACAGGAGGTCCACGGGATAACAACTGGAGCAACCAGTGTGTCCAGAAAATCTATCTGTTTCGCACGTATCAGTTTATCGATGCCGGATAAGTCATCTCACCATACAGTCGAAAACACCATGGCACAATCGTAAGTATTAGACTCACAACAGAGCCGTTAAACGATTACTTTTTTGCGCTTTTGATGTGTTGTTAAATATCAAATGTGGAAATAAAACAAAAATTGTCTGGAGAAGCGGTTGTACGGCAATTTATGAATCAGCGTATATAAATTTCCTATCACCCAAACTTAAGAGAGACAGATCCGAGCATAGCGAAAATATACAATAAATTATGTCTACCAGTGTGTTGTACATTCGGAAAATTGCTAACAAGTTGCGCATAATAATAATAATTCAAACACATAATTCAATTTTATGGAATAATGACCTAGATAGGCAATGTTTGTTTTAGAAAACACATTGTGTAATAAGAACAGCGTGCGTTTCCTTAAGAACACGACGACAGGAAATTTACGGTGACAATAAACAAAATAATAATATCCTTTAATTCCTACCGTTGTTCGACAATTCGACAACAACAAATTACGTTTGAATATGCTGTACTAACTAAATTCGACGAATACTGTACTCTACGCATGTTGTTGTTCGCTCACTTGCGATGCTCCATAAGAACCCGAGCTTTAGCTACGAGATAGCTCAATGGTTAGCAAATGTGACTTTAGCCCGAGCGTTCGGAGTTCGCTATTTCGCGGCGACCAATATAATGTCCATCAATACTTGAGACGTAAATTAAGTCAGGAACTAAAGGGTTAAGCTTACGAATCAAGCGCGGAACTGCTATTATGAGCTGTGACAAACGATGCCAAGGAAGAAATATCACCATTGGTTATAGCATCTTCCGGTACCTGGGACACCAAATTTAAGAGCTCTTTGTATTTGGTATATTCTTCTAAACGGATTGTCTGTAAAAATCCAAATAATATAATACCCCAAGGCAGTGTTAATAACATTTATAACGTCCATGAATTATTTCTAAACAAAAATTTATATTACAGGCCTAAATTATTTAGCGTGGAAACCTGGATGTAACCTTCAAAATAGCACAACAAAATGATCAAATTTAGCGTTATAGCTACTTAACAGAACACTGCTCGTTAGGAATCGCCCTTATTTTCGCATTAGCCAAGCCCTGAAAATTAACAATAATATGGGTGCACGCGCAAAACCGACTGTATTTCTCCCAGTTCCTACTCTTACTTATCCAAGTGAAATTACGACATTTAAACATTCACTAGAACCTGGGATCAACAGAGGCCGGGATTACATAGAAAAACCTTACTCGTACTGCGCGTATTGCTCATAATATGGCCCGACGCACTCAAATCGGGAAATATGCAGTGCTTAAGTGTCACGAGAAATCGCACGGAATTCCGGGCCCGATCTCGATGCATCCTTAATGTATACATAATGTGGATTTTAATTAATAAATTCGTAAATTTCCTTGCCGAAATAGGCGAAATTTCCAGAGGGAAAATTATCATTCATAGGAAATAAACGATTCCGATCTAAGTTTTTTAATTGCGAAGAAACGCAAATCATGTGGCAGCGTAGCAAACGCTGTGAGCAGACAGATACTGCAAATTACAGCTAAACCATCTAACATAACCCCCGGCCCAGTTATTACTATAAAATCCAAATGTATCCTAAAAGTTTGACGTCTAGTGTTCGTACGTCTTGCAGCTAATTGCCCGCAATCTTTTGCAAACCAGGTGCTCGAGGTGGACGGCTAACAATTATTCTTCGGTTGTAGGAAAAAAGGGCGCATAAGATGTCACAATAGCGTCAGTCCATATCTCATTGAAATCTACACCTGAACATCAGACCACGGGACCTACAGTCCAAGATACTACAACAGGTCGCAATAGACAAAGTATTTTAATCGGGGAAAGCTAAGATTGGCTAAGTGAGTATACCAATGCTATATGACGCAGTATGAGGAAATTTCTTGGATTAGGGTCTCTGTGGAGTATCTCGGAGTAATCCGAAATAGCCACATATATTTCAAAGCTAATGTATTTAAAAAATATTTTTCGATAGGGGTAATTTTCCCGGTGGGGGCTATTCTCCGGTTTCTCCCGGTTGCGCGCACCATGAATAAGCATCAACCAAGCATAAAAATGAGAACAAAGCCAAAATTCCTGTTTACTATTCGATCACAAATTACATATGTGAAAAACTGTCATAGTTGCAAACCACATTGAAATCATATTTATTACGACATAAAACATTTCAGCACAATGTTTTGCTTGCAGGGTACTTGAGATAGCGTTCAGCGCAGTATAACTAAACTAAGCTCTAAATTGAATATTTCAATGTCTCGTTCAACCTTATCAAGCAATTTCGATATTAGCCACTGAGCTCTCCATTCGCTGAAAATTTTGCTACGGGGCACGAACCGGGGTGGCCAATTTTGGCAGGGGTATTTTGTGAAGAGAAAAATGATTAACAATTGTGTCATAAACACTGCCAAAACGGTTTTGATGGACAGAAAAAGCGATTGTGAAGCATATTTTGTCAAAATTTGCGAAATTTTTGGCTTGAGGAAGGAATTTTAGTACAAAGTTTTATGAAATTTTCTGTACTTTGGACCGATTGGAAACAAAAAAAATTTGCCAAGATGTGGTGGACCGGGGGATTCCAAAATTTTGCCAGGGAGCACGAACGGATGGCACTCCGTTTTTGCCGGGGGCACTTCAAAATACCAGAAGGCCCCCACCCCCAATTTTGGAGAGCCCTGAGTGAGAATTTTGTTCACTGCCGATGAAATGCTATG
Source organism: Trileptium ribeirensis (assembly GCA_030248225.1). Classification (NCBI taxonomy): domain Eukaryota; kingdom Metazoa; phylum Nematoda; class Enoplea; order Enoplida; family Thoracostomopsidae; genus Trileptium; species Trileptium ribeirensis. The sequence continues at coordinate 96,139 of JASANE010013862.1, forward strand.
ATGACAATGAAGTCAAAGAACGGTATTAGTTTCGGCAGTTGCAATCATTAAATATTTTTGTACAAGTATATATCAGATTTAGTACAGGTTTTACATTGCGATGGATTATTCTTGCCGCGCAAATCTAATTAAAAATGCTGTAAGCGCCAGCATCATAAATGCATTATATCAAGCCTTACATTAGCGTGGAAGGCACCTCATTTTCAATCTAAGAAACAAAGTGAAAACGACAGACTACATAGCACATGCAGTAACATTTGCCGCCAAACAAAAGATTACTAAGGTTGAAAATAAAATCCAGCGACATAAATAGGGACAAATATGTAATGTGAATAAATCTCTTTTTGCAAAGTCTTCATAAACTAAAAAAAATGGTGTTTTATAATAACATAAAGCATAAACATTCTTGAAACAAACTTGAGATAACGTAGACCCATTCGGTCGCGATGTTGAGCGTTGTAAACGTCTTTTTAATTGCATTACACGAGGTTTTGGTGACAAAAACGACGAGTCGCGTTGGCCTCCCATAGTAAGATTTGATTTAACGTTAGCAAATCGGGAAGTACCTCTTAAAAAGAAACAGCGTTTAAGTAAAAACGGTTAGCTTAACTATATCATACATTTACTGAACTGTTACACGAAAATATAATAAATGTGTGGAACTGCTCACTATCCTGCAATTGCGCAACTAAAACAGCAAGATTTAAAATCAATACGAATATGATATATCAAAACATTAATTTTAAATCTAAGCTTCTACAAATGACAGCCTCTTTCTTAAACGGTGGTCCGCAAGCTTAGCTCAGCACTACTGCTGATAAACAAAAACAGAATATTTGTATTTGAGGACTACTTTCTAGGCACCACAATATTTTTACAGATAAAATAAGCTTATGTTACAAACTAGTTTTCGAATATTGTTTTGCTGTAATTAAAATATTCATCCAGATCACGTCAGTTCTTCCAAAGAATGTTAATCAAACGCAAAAAATGACAGTAGCTAAGCATTAATAGCAGTGAATTGATATGCACGGCAAAATTGTTAAGATAGGAGAATATCAAGCAGATTTAGAGCTGACACATACTTGACCCCTCAATGTTATGATGTAATGCATGTTATTTTATTTGTTTCAGTTGGCACAGTATTAATATTGAGCAATGTGCTAATAACATATTCACTAGTCGGTAGTGGAACTACATTTGTGAGCGGAGCTTGAGCTGTGGCATTACGAATGTACTCAATTTTATGTTCTTGTAACCACATTGAATAGGGCATAGGTCTTTATCATTGGTAAAAATATTATATTTGAATTCTTCGACCCAAAAACCCTATAATGGTTTGATCGAAACGACTCTATTTCAATAAATAACGCAAATATTGCAAAATTCTCTATTTTAGCTGCATAAAATTAACTAATTAGCTAATTAACCACTCAAAATTTTCACTCTGACATGATAGGCTTTCAAACAAAAAAAGTTTTTTTAAAATCCGTTCAGTGGTTCTTGAGATCCGTCGGACCGAACGAACGGACGGACATCGACCTTTTTACTCCCAGACAGAAAATAAAAACGCTTCGCCGAGCTCCGCTCAATTAAGACTCCATTCTGTTTTAATGGAAAATATAGATATAGGGTGTTAAAAATTGAGTAACGCGACTATTATCTTTATTTTAATTATGGACTGAAATGAAATCGTTCGGAAGAAAAACTCGAGAATATCAGTGATGAAAAGCAGCTAATTTTTAACAAAAAATTTGTATTTATTTCTGTCCGTAAATTATATATTATTGCATAGAAATATTTTGATGTATTTGGTTTGCGCCCATTAACGGGATCCAGAAGAAAAAAATATCTGTCTTCATCCTTGATCACAATTTTTCTTTAGCAAGTATTACTCTTGATACTATTTTAACATTATAGGTCAATGCATTTTTAAAGTTCCTGAACACATTGTTAATGTAATTGTTCGTGTTGTGTTCATACCACTCAAGCGCAGTTACGTATTATTGAGAAGAGCGAAGCGTTTTTGTGTTCGTCAGAAGGGGAAAATCGACAGTTTGTCCGTCCGTTGAACTCTCCAATAACTACTGGGCCGATCAAAAAATTGTTTGAAAGGCCCAATTTCGATCAGATGCAAGACATATAGATTTTGTCAAAATTTGCTTTCTTTAATTAGTAATTATCTAATTAGTTACGCATATAAGCCTTTTTTCGCATTTTCAAACAAAAACTGGCTATTGTTCAATGAATGATAATTAGTTATTTAATTAGCCAATTACTAATTAGCTAGTTAATTTTTTGAAAATTTTCAAAGTGCTCAGAAATGAAAAAAATTGCAAACGCGGGTTTTCTATGACGCTGATTACGAATATGACATTTATGAAGCTCCAAAACTTGGACGTATATGCTAATCAGTTAAGTAATTAAACAGCTAAGTTAATTTTATGCAAATTTTTAAATCACTTTAAATTGTTGATTTTTTTCGTTCGGTGGTTTTCGATGTCGCTGATCAAGAATGCGTGATTTTTAAAGCTCAAATTTTATCATGTATGCGAACTAGTTGATATTACTAAGTAATATTGCTAATTTCTACCTACCTAGAATTTGTATGGTGTATTTGACATCAAATATCCAAAACGTTACACTTAGTATAAATTGATTAAATAATTAGTTGAAATACATGTATACATAAAGATATAAAATACTTTGCCTATTTCTCAGCTCACTTTTTGAAATTTATTATGTTTATTAGTTATATAAAGTTTTAGAGTAGCGCATTACAGAATAATGTGTGCAAAACAGTTCCAACAAATATTGAAAATTAAACTGTCGAGCGCAGTTTATTCCGCTTGAAATCAGAATCTAAAAACATTGAGAAATATACTTAACAATCAAGTTATGGGCTAAAATGTCCTGCCAACTGTTCGAATATACTATCATGGTTTTGTTCGCCAAGCTTCGTATATTATTTCTCAGTGTGTACATAAAAGACGGGTTGAGATATTTGCAGAAATAAATAACTTATATAGTATTTTACAAAAGAGCTAATAAACATTGCTGGTAGTTTAAAACTAATTTTTTCAGTAACAAGTAATATATTAAGATATTGGAAACGGAAAGATCCTAGATCGCGAAATCTCTATCAAAACTGATAACATTAATTCGATGTACATCGTTAAATAATAAGTACAACTAATTCGTTGTAAAATCTAATTACTAGTGTTAAAAGAAACACAAGCCTTTCCTACATAAAACCATCGAATTTATACTAATTAAACTTGAAATTATGGTCTGAATAATACTCAGCTGAAAATTTGTAATTAAAAATGGATTTTTAATACGTCATCAACAATTTACGAATCCGGCCGCTTTGATAGTAAACTGACCGTTTTTTATGCGACGCGATACTATCGATATTACGTTGCGACGTTTCGAGACCATTATCTGGCCTTCGATACGATAAGATGTTCGACATTGAAGGATAACTCATAAACTGTGTCTGCGTTTCATTTAAACGAGGCGTCAGTTTGCGGCGGTACTCAGTGCCTAAATACTCAATCAGCACAGACCAAATATGAACAGGTTTCATATTAGTACAAAACCAAGGCAGAACTGGTACAATGTGTCAAAACAATCATTATAAAAGTATATATACACAATCACATCCTATCACGTAAAAAATATGTTTGTATATCAAAGACTTTGAACGCACGTCGCAATCTTTTTTGAAATTAACAGATTTAAGGTCGTGATGATCGGATTTAAGATTCTATGCCACAGTTGGGTTAATATGACTAATCTAACAGCGTATACACAGGTACAGTGTCGTGCAGTGCACAGTGCCGGTTGCAATTATGGTTTACAACTATATTTTTAAATGTGTTCATGAAAGCACATAATGCAAACATGTAACATGCCATGTGTTTATATACTAAAGCTAAACTCACTTTTGCGGACCTCAACTGGTGTATCAATCCACCTTGATCCATGAACAGAGTCAAAATTATGAAATTTAATGCACTTGCTTATGCTAATCGAGTACTTGGAACGCGTATGTCCACGATATATGTCTGTGAACCAGGGAATAACCGGAACCGGAACCATCAACCGGAACCGTCCACTTAAACCGGATCCGGAACCTGGTCTTCGAAATCTATATATTGGTAAACATATGAAGGAAGAAATGCAGGTACAGTGGATTTAAAATGTGTTAACAATAACTTTTACATTAAACTTAATGTAATGTCATGGCATTATTACTTTTCTGGAACTTTAAAGAGACCGAGGAAGCTACATATTGTTTAATTATCGATCAATATGTCAGTTTTTGGACCCCCAGACAAAAAATGCCTTCCACTACACACCCTTGCGTATACTGGGTCAAAATGAATGTGTTTATAGCGCATGGAGCGTAGAATAACACTTTCGCTCTGTAGAAGAAACACTTTCGCTCTGTTTCCAGTCGCCTCCCTTTACTACACATACGTTTGTTACATGTTATTCTGTAGGAAACATGACATTATTGGTTTATATGGTTCTAAGATAAAATAATAGAAGGTATATATGCCATAATTTTCTGATCAGTGGTCAGAGACACTATTTAGGCTGGAGTTGGGCAACCAGTATCAGTCAGTTAAATGATAATGATGATAACTTTCTAATCACAATGCTATAAATGAGATCAACTGTTATACTGCTCGCACAGTTTCAATGAATACAGTTCATTGCCAAGGACGCAGTTTCTGGCTGCGTTGCAGATAATGTTACTTTACTTCAATGTAAACTGATTTACAAAGTTTGCAAGCGCACTGGTTTGTGCTTGACGCAATTTATATCAACCAAGATTACAACTGAGTACTTCTACATAATCCATACTCTGTTACCGTGTTGGACCGGTTTAAATCTAACATACCCCGCAGACTTATGAATGTGTAAAATAGCTGCTACAAGAATCGATCTGGCTTTGTTTTGATAACAAACTCCTGCAAGGTAACATAAAAATTCCTGCTGAAAATATGAGCCCAACTTACGTTTCACATGGCAAATTGCTGAGTTAATCTTTTCTTTTGCTTGGTTGTATTGGAATTTGATCATTGTGTATATATATTTGGACCACAGATGAAGCAAAAATGTGGAAAATTTCTTACAAAATTTTTCAAACCATAGAATTTGCCCTTTGCCGGAACCGCAACCTCGCCGGGACCGGAATTCCGGTTACTCCCTGCTTTGAACATACGTTGTAGGAAGTAGGAAGGTATCGAGTGGAAATAGCGTATATGTTCGTGCACATAACGCTGATTTTAACGCTCCTGAGGAAAAATAGCGTATGTTCTTTGCAAAACAGCGGGTCAAAGTATCTGGACATACGCCTTCCTAGTCTTTTAAGTTTATGGACATACGTGTTTGCTACCAATTATTGAACTGTTATATCTCGTTATTGACTATACATGTGAAGATGAACAGCACATCGCGATTCTACATGAAACTCTGAGATATTTATATCTCAATTTCGTCAAAAATTCGAAATTTTTCTATGGGATGGCAGTAATCTTCATATTCATGGCTTGTGAATTCCGAGTATAGTGAGTGAAACGAGCGTAGCAATGAAATCTCACTTGATAAAGCGGTTTATTGCAACGTCCGTTTCTGGATTTCTGTATATCTCAAGTTCCAACAGGCCGATTGACTCTTTCTATTATAGCGCATTCAAAGGCGTAAAATCTAATTTGTGTGCTTTAGGTATATAGACGCAGGAACAGATTTCAACTTCTTCCGGTGGCAAAAGATTGCTGCACTGGCTAGGGTTCGGTCAAACACTGATGACAAAACATATTCTGGGTTGTACCTCTGTCAAATGAGGTTTGTGTTGTAGCACAATTTAAGGCTATATAAAACTTCGTAAAGCTTTTGCACAATTACCTTTAGGTCCACGATTAGGGTCCAATGGGGCTTTAAAAAGGCCCGTGAAACCCGAAAGCAGCCATATCTCTATAGCCGATGAACATATAGACCGTTATTAAATCCGTTTTGTAGAGGTACATGACGCCTTACTACAGTGATTACAATATATATTTTAGGCTATGGTAAAATAGCGTTGTGTCAAAATGAGTTTCAACTGGGTCTAAGAGACCCAAAATATACGAAAATTATAATTATCTCCTTAACCGTTCCAGCTATTATGAGAGTCATTGGTCTGTCTTAGAGCAATTTACCCTCCATGCAGTAGCTCTATTGTCATTTGAAATGTGTTGCCACTAGCATTATTTACGCTTCAGGGTATATTACAACATAATCGTACATCAAAGAGTAGAACGACGGTTTCCAGTCACGACTACGACGTATTGCCTGTCAACATCCCCTCGAAAAGTACAGGACGTGTTATTACTCGAAGAAATTTCAAAGTGGGGGAACAAAATTTTGCTCTATATACTTTCAGACAATCAATATAACACAGAAATCTGAAGTAGTACTACTTAATGTATAAAAATACTTAACTTATGGAAAAATAAATTTAGGGACATTAATAAATCCTCGACTTTGTAGCATATGGTGAAGTTTCAGGTGAGCGGGAAGGGGGACCAACATGGGTGGGTTTGGAAGGTTTAAGTACTTTGGACAGACCGTATGTCAGCCTTCGTGACTGAGATTATTCAACAACGAAGCTATTATGTACCAAAGTTACTGGTTAACATAGCCCCAGTGTATTGCAGCAATACGACTATGCAATAAAGATATGATCCGCCGAAAGATAATTATTAAGCTTACAGTCCCTGCCGGAACTGACTGTCGGCTTTCGATGTCTTTTCGTTGAAAAAATGTTTTCCTAAATATTTTCAGACACATTTCGAACAGTTTCGAACGGCCAGAGCATTTTTGTTATATTGTTTTATTTATAACTGCGATTACATTAAACATGAACATACTATACAACATTCGAACAAATCTTGAATACATACAAACAGTTTTCGAACAAACATTCAAGGAGTAACGAATGCTCTAATTTCTAAGAGACCTGGGTTAAAATCTAACTCATGCAAATTTATGGTTTTTAGACCACTTCCCAAGCGCAATAAATCAAGTCAATACTGTACAATCGACTGCATTTGATTTAGCGGTACAGCCGTCATTACAATGTTTAAACGGAAAACACTAAGTTTTTTTAAGAAACTTGCAGCTGAAGTGCGAGTTCAGCCCTTTCTTTTGTATATTAACACATCTGTCGCGACGTACATTGCGTAGCAGACAATTCCAGGGTTTATCCTTCGGCGTGCGCTTGTATGTGCGTTGATGTTCGTTCGCGTTTTAAGACTCGTTAAAAACCTAATGTAAGATAATTATTAAGCTTACAGTCCCTGCCGGAACTGACTGTCGGCTTTCGATGTCTTTTCGTTGAAAAAATGTTTTCCTAAATATTTTCAGACACATTTCGAACAGTTTCGAACGGCCAGAGCATTTTTGTTATATTGTTTTATTTATAACTGCGATTACATTAAACATGAACATACTATACAACATTCGAATCTTGAATACATACAAACAGTTTTCGAACAAACATTCAAGGAGTAACGAATGAGAAGCAGTCAAATTTTTACACGAAATGTAGTAGTCTTCGGTCAATTTTTTTTCATTTTTTCATCAATATTGTGGCTTCCCGTGGTAATAAAATGACGTGATAGAGCTATAACTGGCTAAAGTGTGAAAATGGGGCGAAAATCTACCCTATTATAAACTGAAAAGCTGTAAATGTTTTAAAAACTAAAACAAATTAAAGAATGTGGCCACCTGTGTATGATAAGCTACAGCACCAATACATGGAAATTTAGTGCCCTCATACCAAAACATCGTTTCCATAATGGCAAACCAAATAACTCATTGTGAGGACTTAAACAGATCCAAGTAGCCCTCAACATCATACTGTTTAAAAGACTTTACGAACTTCTAACGAATTTATCGTATCCGTGAGAATCACTGTCCATTATTTATTAATAAGTTACACAACGTTATACTTGTTGTGGTTATCTCAGCAAAATTATAACTATTGCTAAATACTGTTGCTGAGCATAAGTATAAAACAATAGTATTTATGCTTATAGCTCTATGAAACCTCAATATTGAAAGCGCTTATTGTATTAATGAAAGATTAACTCACTTAAAATCGTTACAAATTAACCCACATATAAAATTTGCTACATAACAACTCTTTATGGCGTGGTAAACGTCAAAGTAAAACTCGCTGTAGTATGTAGATACCTAGAGATACAGTGTAACTTCAGGGGCCAATTATAATACGTCATATTTATTACTTAATAAATATCACTATAATACTAACCATAACCTCTTATATAAGAAAAATTATCCGTTAAGAGGAATGAGCGTAGAGTTATCGAGAGTAGTTAAATAGTTGCTCAAAACATAACAAAGAAAAATATTGATAATGTTAGTAAAAAATTTTTTTGCCAGGTACAGCAGCGACCGGCGATTTCTTCTTTCCTCAATCTCCAATGACTTCTTACTTCTCACAAAACAGAAGTCAGCTCAAAACCAAAAGCACCAAAACCGTATATACACTTTTGTCCAAGAGCACTGGTTCTAAGGCTGATAAACGAAGTTTAAGAAATATCCTGCACAAGTAAAATTTTTAAAACCGGTGTGTTGCTTGCTTACTACTTGTGCATCTTATTATTATATCGTTATTCAACTCGTGCAAACATGGTATGTTTGTGATGATACTAACTTTATGGGAACTAGCTCCGCCAAGACACTGTACAAGTTTAACACAAGTGCTCAATTTTAATACCAGAGTCCGCGGTGATTCAGTTTTAAATTGAGCTTTATATAGACTAGAATGAGTGTGCAGCAGGTTTTCAAAACCGTTGATTACCATAAAAGCGGTACTGTGTGCGTTTTATGGATCTATGCCCCCACTCCGACGTGAAAAATAATCCCAAAATTTAATTTCCTTGCGAGTAGCAATGAGTAAATTTTGCAGTTTCCATTTTTTTGGATTGGTGAAAGAAATAAAAACATTACGCAATTTACAAGTATATACTGGATATAATCTCCTTGGTTCGCTTATGGTATTCTGAACTTTATCACATCGCGACGGTAGTTTAAACGAGATCAAGAAGATGCGATAATGCTTCGCACGAAACCTTCTTGCGCAAACCATGGCACACTGCATGTAACAACACATTAAAGCTAATTATATAGTCGATGTACCTGTTCTACTTCCTTCTACAGCTGGTGTGCATAAGCAGTTCAGTTTTTCATCGACAGAAGGAACATGCACAGGTTTCGCAGCGTAGCCTTCAATTAAAATGTAGATAGATCATTACGTGTGTCAAAATAACTGCACATCACACTTCTTTCAGAAGTATGTCGCCACCATATGTGCGTGATTTTAGAATTTTGCATAGTGAAATTCACTCAATGGCCCAACGCCAATTTTGCATAGTACAAAATGTTTATAATATTATTCTTAGTTGTAATAAAAACTGGCTGTATCAAAAAGACCACGTGAAAATCTTAAAGTTTTCGTTATTTTTGAAAATTTGTTAGGCTCTGTGCTAGTATCTCAAATTTCTGGCGATTTGCTGCATACAAATTTTTAATCTCGAAATATCACGACCTTATCATACCCATGTCGCATCAAGCCAATTGGCAAAACACTGCGTTCCCAAAGGCGGAAATTTCGGGAAAATTGGCAGGCACAGATTATGGAAATTTAGCAAAAAAAACAGCGAATGTTTGGTAAAAATTCTGAGCTTTAAAATATTTGACTATTCTACCCCCTCCCAACAGACCGTGGAAGCCGATGCTATATATTTGAAAATATATAAATTGCACAAAAATAAATCTGGACAAGATTTGGCCAAAACAGTGTTCAAGCTAGCTGACGCCAGTTCAATTTTATATTACATAGAAATGCATGACCATGTGCCCCAAAACCAGGAGACTGAAAGCTAACATGATATAATCGGTGAACTCTCTATTTCGTGTAATACATATTTTCTATTGTAAGCTCACAAAGAACGTAAATTTACGTTCTTCAAGCAATATCTCTTCTCAACTGAATACCATACCAAAAACTGAGACAACTCCTACTAAAACAAATCTACATACCGTAAGACCAAGAAAAGACATTTCATACAACATTCACGGTGGAATACGACCGAATATAAGATCATAGAGCATTACGATATGTAGTGTCATCTCGGCAATCTAAAACCAGTGGTTCATGGATATTTTTCGAAAGTCCATAATTTTATAATTTCGCAACTGCCAGTACTAGTCCAGATAACATTTAAGGTTCGAAATCTTGAACGCAAATAGAAACCAAACCCTAAAATTTAGGACAAACTACACTACAATGAGCTGTGTCGCTTTATTACATGGAGACACGAAAAGATCATTCTACAAGAACGATTATAATTCTTACGGCTTGTAAGTCTGTTGACCACGAAATCACGATCTTCTCGTGTGGGTAACTTAATTGAAGTTGAAAGTAATACACCGTTGTCTGGCTCATGTAAACTCGGCCTTGATGATGTTCGATATTCTGAAAACAGTCCTGCGTTCTCAAAGACTAAACTTTTATTTGACCGTGTACGGTGACTGTTTTCGTTCCATCGATTGTCGGTGTCCTTCGGAACAGAATTAGGCGGTGCATCGAACAAACGATCTCTAGAATGGCCTGACTTGAACCACCGAGCCACGATGTCTGTCAGTGATGGCAAACCAAGTGAAGGAAACAAAAGTGGTTCAGAATAACGTGACCGTTTGCAGCTGATATCTTAAACAAAACAATTTCATGGCAGACTACACAAAAACAAGTGAATGACACGAACATAATTTTAGCACATACCAAAGTGTAAACAAGTTTATCCCGTTTCAGAACAATAAGTTACGAAATCAAAGAAATAAGAAAAGTTTTTCCCACCAAGTTGAGGTATCACAGATTAATACAGCTCAGAAGGCTCACCAGCAATAGAAACTAAAAGTTGTCTAGATATTAATATCATGCAACAACAGCTAGCGTAGAAGTAAACGAACATGCTTAAAACATGTTGTGTAAAAGGAACGTGTTGTCAGTAGTTAAAGGAGGAAGACACCGTATAATAAACGAAATTCTCGGCTTTACCATTTTACTGACTTGTCCCTGGGAAGAGGTAGGGGCGCCCCCATATTTAGTTTCCCTCGGTTCGTGGGAAGCTGCTTCGCGATTCACACCCCCCACCCATTATTTTGCCGCGTTTTCCGAACCGAGGGCCAACCCGGTACAGCAGGGAATAACCGGAACCGAAATTTACAGGAATCGGAACCGTCCATTTAAGCCGTATCCAGAATCTGGTCTTCGAAACTTATATATAGTAAAACAGATGAAGGAAGAAATGAAGGTATATAGTGGATTTAAAATGTATTGAAAATAACTATTACATTAAATTTTATGTATTGCGATGACATTATTGCCTTTCTGAAACTTTAAAGAGACTGAGGAAGCTAATAATGTTTATTTATTAATCAATATGTCGGTTTTTTGGACATCCATAGCAAAAAGTGCCTTCCAAATTTAATGTGATTACAACGCATGGAGCGTAGAATAAACAAACACTTTAGCTCTGTGTCCAGTCGTTTCCCTTTACTACATAAACGTTTGCTACATGTCGTCCTGTAGGACACTTAAAATTATTGGTTTATATGGTTCTAAGAGAAAATAACAGAAAGTAATTTTCTGACCAGTGGTTAGAAACAATGTTTAGGTTAGCGTTGTGCAAATAGTGCCCTTCAGTTAGATGATAATGATGATAACTTTCTAATCAGAATGCTATAAATGAGACAAACTGTGATACTGCTCGCACAGTTTCAATAAATACAGGTCATTGCCAAGAAAGTAGTTTCTGGCTGCGTTGCAATTAACGTTAATTTACTTTAATGTAAACTGTTTTACAAAGTTTACAAGCGCACTGGCTGGTCCTTGACGCAATTTATGTTAGCCAAGCTTACGCTCAGTACTTTTACGTAATCCATGCTCTGTCACCGAGTCGGACAGTTTAATTCGAACATATCCCGCAGACTTCTGAGTGTGTAAAATAGCTGCCACAATCATCTACCTGGATTTGTTTTAACAAACTTTTGCAGGTTAAGATGAAAAATTCCTGTGCCGAAACACCTCACAATTTGAACTAAAATCACAACAAATCTAGTATATAGCAAAATAATTTGAATCAGGGCCCCCTCGAGTATTTGTGGACCACCGGTTCAGGCGGCAACCCACCATAGTTAATCTCCCCCGGTTAGTCCCTTGGCCATAAGTTTTGACTCCATAGAGAAGCGAGTTTTCTATACGTCATTTCAATCTAATTTCCGCTCAGACATACATATCTTCACGGAGATTTAATCGTCCTGGAAATCACTTGACCTGCGTCTGTTTCAATTCACCGGAAATTTACTTCCCCATAGAACAAATGTTTTCCGCACGCCAAAAATTTAGTTTTTCTAAAATTCTATTCGGGATTTGTAAAATGCGACAAATTACGAAAATATCTGATTGCACTTTACATTCAACCTATATCTTAATGCACTAAAGACGTTTCCGATGTGTTTTACCAAGATCGGGGGATAATCGACTCTACTGAAGAATGTGACACTCTTCAGATTTCCCCTATTAACGTTCGCTGCTGTAGGTCACTGTAATTTTTGCCCTAATTCCCAGCCCCCCACCACCAGGTTTATAACCAAAAAAGTGTCATTACCATGACTACTCCCCCAAGTTCATGGACCATCAACTTATGGTTCATCCATGTTCGTGGACCACTAAATTTACACTCCACCCATGTTCATTGACCACTAAATTTACACACCACTCAGATTCTTGGACCACTATTTCAGATCCTCTTACAGGACTTTGGCCCACTATTTCAGACCCCTTTCAGGTGCTTAATCACTATTTCAGATCCTCTCCCAGGCTGCTTGGGCCGTCGAATATTTTTGAAGTATTTCCGTGACATTGGTTGAAATATAAGCTCGAGAACACGGATGGAGTGTAAATTTAGTGGCCCAATAACATGGGTAGTGCATAAGCTGGTTGTCCATGAAGCTAAGCGTCTGAATTTGATGCTTCACGCACATGATTGGAGTAGTCATGTTTATTACCTACTTGGCAGGTTACAGATCTAGGAGGGCAAGGGAAAAAGCGACCTCGACGTGCAGCGGTCGATTACACAGCAAAGCTGAAGGGTTTCATACTCTTCAGCAGAGTCGATCATCATGGAGAGTTGGTTTTTTGCTAGTCATCTGGATTTTAGAGATTGGTAATAAAAAGTCATTTATATTTTAGAGATTTGCAACAAATACACTGACTGTAAACATATTTAGAAGACATCGGTTAAATACAATTGACAAACTGTAAAACATACGTAGAATATACTGTGGCAGACGCAAAGATTATAAAACGAGACATATGTAATTGCGTTCTTTATAAAAATATTTTACCATCATTACGGCATATTTATTGACAGGATATTAGAGCTACACCATTTTAAACTGGACCTGTATTTATAACTCTCAACCTGTTTCTATGGTGCATTACGAGAATGCAATGAATTCTCTCCAAAGCAATAAAAGTATATTGTTGACAATACAGCTACTTCATCTCAGCTACGGTATTTTAGATAATCGAATCGCGGTTACGACCGAACTTTTCGGACTTCAGTTGTTGTACTAATTTATACAGTTTTCTTACATTCTTCCGAATCATGAAAACGACGCTTTCTTCTTTCGTAGGATACAGCAGGTTCCGACCTGCAATAAATAACAGTATCATATATATAAAATGTATAAGAACAAAGAAATACCAGCGCATACGGCTATAACGGTCACATTTATTTGCAGAAACACAATTATGCCTGCTGTGCGGCAATCTAGCAGTGCTACTCAATTAACGTAGCTAGGCTTAGTTAGATGCACAATATTTTTTACTGAAATATACATGCACCTCCTAGCGTAGCACCAATCATCCACATTTACATTTTGACCTACAAGAACATGCTTGCCAGCTCCACATTAAAATGATCTTCCACGAAAATAGTTACCGACATAGCCAACTATCAAGTTTGGACCAAAAACTGGATATAGATACCTAAATCCAGCCAAAATCACAAGCATCTAGCTGTTGGATTTAGAATTTTTAGATTGCGCAAAACACCATTTTCAAAATGTATCCACCCCAAATTATTCAAATTTTTTATCGTACGAAAAACGAAAATACGAAAAACTTCTCGTATCGGATTTTTGATTTTTTTATCTGGTTCACTAGAACACGCAAAGTCCATAAATCGTGAACAATCACCAAAATCGGTCCAAAAAGCCAAAAATCCATACGGCCGTATTGAACACGAGAATAGTTCGCCAGTTTTAATATTAGACTAAAAATTAATTTATACACGGTACCCATATAGGTATCAAAAATTTCATTTGGTTGGTAAGATTTTAGATCACGCAAAAAATAAGTTAAAACAAAAAATCACACACTTCCAAAAAATTCCAAGTCACGACCTTTTTGCCAAAAATTGGCCGGGTTTTAGCATAACTCGACTAAACGTTGGAATATCGACAAATGACGAAGTTCCGCATCGATACTGGCTCAAGGCGTGGATTGATACCAAACTTAACATCATCAGACATATGGCTGACAACTTAGTGCTCTATTGAAAAAACCTACAGCATTACATATAGGTCATTTCACAAAACCATGTCATTTTGGTCGTGTGGCCACATCGGTACTTTTTGGCCCATACTACCAGTCTTTTGGAAGGAAATTTAATGTCGCTGTGAGGTATTGTAATAGGCGTTCCGGCGGTAACAAGGAGGTATGGTAGACCTCTGTGCACCTAACATACCAGGAGCCAGAGACCCACAAACCGGGATAACCAAATGAAGCCAAAAACACGTCCCACTATAAACGTCCCCATATCGCTAGCACGTGATACATATGTGTGTTTTTCATTTCCATGTGATCCTTTGGTATTTGCAAATTTTTCCGCAAAAACTTGGGAGTAAGCATCGACACTAAAGCTGACGTCAAGCACCCGAAAATTTTTTCGTGACATGTAGCCGCCCCCCCCGCCCTAGCTCTAATCTAGCAGCTTGCATACGCTGGTAAATAACGTCAAAGCGCACTAGCGCCAAAAATGCTATATAACGCTAATCGTAATCAGTACAGGTTTTATTGGAAAAAAAGAATGTCAGTGTTTGTCCATGTGTTGTTTGATTATGAGATCGAAGGTCATAAAGTGCCAAAAATGGTGTATGCAAAATGTAGCCCCCCCGACCTTACAAAAATTAAGGTTAAAAAGGTCAAATCTAGCATACAGTCTTACAATACGCCGAATGGAAACATAGCAATGCCCACTAGAATCGACCCATGTATTAAAAAATTTTAATGAAAATGTAGCCCTCCCGACCGCATGTATAATAAACGAAACCGAAGGTCGCAAGAACCATATTAGTATATAGCTTTATCATCATTGCACCATGATATGAGGCCGTTCGGTTAACTGGGCAGCTAGAGAACCTTTCTGCCTACCAGCGCATCTATTGCGCGCACTGTCCTTGGTATCATCACCTAAATGTATGCTAATCATAGATCAATTGTGTTTGTTTTACACCAGCAGAGTGTTAAACAAAATCTACACTCTTTAGCAGTAGCTAAAGTTGCACGCGTTGTATGTTGTAGGAAGCAGTAGCCCCCCACACCCAACCTGAGGTGTAGCCACCCCCCCCCCCGACTTAACCTGTCGGGTGCCAATTTTTACAAGGCCTAAGGATCTGCCTGAAATTTTTTGTCGGACATCCCCCACTCACGGTTGGTTTGCGAGCATAAAATGGTATCTGTAGGTGCTGTCTCCGTTGCGCTAGAAAAAGCTCTGTGACAGGCTTGTTCTAAGTTTGTCGATTTTTAACCCCGAACGGGACCTAGCGGCACCAATTTTAGGTGGCAAGTCCTCTAAATGGTTTGACGGCGACCATTTTGATCCGACTTGAATACAGGCAGACCATGGTTCACGTGTTACTGCGTCAACCTACAGAATAATGACTTATTTCGAATTGAAATTTAACGATTTCTAATTTAGCTCCAATGCAACCAAGCAAAAGAAATTAACCAATTAACCAATTTGCCGTGTGAAACGTTAGTAGGGCACATAATTTGAGCAGGAATTTTTCATAATAACCTGCAGGAGTTTGTTAAGTCAAAGCCAGTTCGATGGTTGTAGCAGCTATTTTACACATCCAGAAGCCTGTGGGATACGTTTGAATTAAACCGGTCCAACTCGGTAACAGAGTATGGCTTACGCAGAACTACTTAGGGTATGCTTGGCTAACATAAATTGCGTCAAGCACCCGCCAGTGCGCTTGTAAACTTGGTAAATCAGTCTAAATTGAAGTAAACTAACGTTATCTGCAACGCAGCTAGAAACTGCTTTCTTGGCAATGAACTGTATTTATTGAAACTGTGCGAGCAGCATCACAGTGTGTCTCATTTAAAAAAAGCATTCTGATTAGAAAGTTATCATCATTGTGACCTAACTGACGGGCACTGTTTGTCCAACGCTAGCCTAAACAGTGTCTCTGACCACTGATCAGAAAATTACCTTCTATCTATTACGTATCTTCTCTTAGAATCATATAAACCAATAATTTTAAGTTTCCTACAGAAGAACATGCAACAAACGTATGTGTAGTAAAGGGAGGCGACTGGAGACAGAGCGAAAGTGTTTGTTTATTCTACGTTCCATGTGTTGTAAGCACATTCAATTTGATGAAATATACGCAATGGTGTATAGTGGAAGACATTTTTTGCTCTGAATGTCCAAAAACCGACATATTTGATGGATAAATAAACATTATTAGCTTCCTCAGTCTCTTTAAAGTTTCAGAAAGGCAATAATACCATCACTATACATTAAGTTTAATGTAAAAGTTATTTTTAATGCATTTTAAATCCACTATACCTTCATTTCTTCCATCATCTGTTTTACTATATATAAATTTCGAAGACCAGGTTCCGGTTCCGGATCCGGTTCAAATGGACGGTTCCGGTTGCTGGTTCCGGTTCCGGTAAATTTCGCTTCCGGTTATTCCCTGGTCGGAAGGGATCTAGACACTAAACATTTGAAAACGTTTCATTTTGGCTCCAAAAAGAGGTGTTTTAAAATTACATGGTTTCGTGAAATGAGCCATATAGTGTCTTCTCGGAAAGCCTATTCAAAAAAGGGGTTCGTGGTTTCTCTGTAATAATTTAAAAGGTCCAGCACAAAATAACAGTTGGAGTTTAGATGACCGTTCAAAAATCCGAATTTGTGTAGGAAAAATTGAAAAGAATAATAACGTGGAACGTCAAAAATCTCATTTTCAGAATATACTAGTGTATATTCAGAAAATATATTTATAAGTAAGAACATTCAATTTGATGAAGTATACGCAATGGCGTATAGTGGAAGGCATTTTTTGTTCTGGGTGTCCAAAAATCGACATATTTGATCAATAAATAAACATTATTAGCTTCCTCAGTCTCTTTAAAGTTTCAGAAAGGCAATAATACCACCGCAATACATTAAGTTTAATGTAAAAGTTATTTTTAATGCATTTTAAATCCACTATACCTTGATTTCTTCCTTCATCTGTTTTACTATATATATATAAATTTCGAAGACCAAATTCCGGTTCCGGATCCGGTTTAAATGGACGGTTCCGGTTCCGGCAAATTTCGGTTCCGGTTATTCCCTGATATATATAGGTACTCAAACGGCTTCTCTGTAATAAACCACAATTTATAGATCAGATGCCGTTTGTTGATAAACACTGGTTTCTACGAAGGAGCCCTGCATACTTTGCGTCACAAAGAATGTGTTTGCCACATGGTGCGTCGACAAGACGGTTTCGACCTGTCTTGTGTCGCCTCCCTTTACTAGACATATATACGTTAGTTGCATATTATTCCGCAGGAAACTTGTAATTATTGGTTTATCCGGTTCTAAGACAGAATAACTGAAGGTATGCTATAATTATCTAAACATGGTGTTATAAATGAAAACAATTATGTTATTGCTCCGCACAGTATCATAAATGCAGTTCGTTACCACGAACATGGCTTTTGGCTGCGTTGGAGGTATCTTGTTTTACTCGATGTATATATTGATTCACAAAATTTGCAAGCGCACTTGCAGGTGCTTAACGAAATTTATGTTAGCTAATCTTTCAGCATTGTAAAATTCTCAGAATTGTTTATGTTGTGGTAGAATGTTCAAGTTTAAAAAATTCCGTCCTGTGTACTTCTAAAGAATCTATAATCTGTTATGCATATCCTGTTGGACCGGATCAATTCGAACGTACATCGCAGATCTCCGAATGGGTAAAACAACTGCTACGAACATCCGCCTGGTTTTATTTTGTCAACATATGCTGAAGATAAACAACTGCTACAAGGTCGAAATGAAGAATTCCTACTGAGATTATTTGTTGTACATAACTTTTGCACGGTAATTTGCTGAGTAAATATTTCTTATTCTATTAAACTTTATCACTGTGTAAAGCAACAATGCGGAAAATTTTTGTATAATCTAAATTTTTAACCTGTTCCGGAATGCTTTTGCCTTTTGACAGAACGGCAACCAGAACACAATTTTCGCCGGCACCGCAATTCGGGTTACATACGGAATAAAGCTACGCTACATTATAACTATAGTAAACTATTAACTCTATCGAGGTTGCAGAGCGCAGTGAAGCATAGGTACACCTACGCCTTGTGCGTGCACAGCCAATGAGAGCACGATAGCAGACGTCGATATGCTGATGTGGACACCACACAATGCTGCACAAGTTAGAACGAAACTAACGCCGCCAATAAGTTTCCCATGCCCGAAAACCGCCAAGTGCATGCTATCAGCCTCCCAGGAAGGCACAATAAAACTACAAATTTTGGGTCGAGAAGCCATGGGGCGTCATACGCACTGTCACGAAATAGTAACGCAGTTTAATACATTTGCATTCAGGAATTATCCGTCGTGATCCCCTCTTCGGTGAGAATAATTTGCTCCATTTTCGCCTGTTATTTCACGATACCCCGCTGGCTAGTCCAAACCTCGCCATGGACCTGAGCCGGGAGGCCCTCCGGCTCACCTTCCGGGGGATGCCGGATTTTGCCGGGGGGAGGGCAATTTTTTTGCCGCATTTTGTCGCGTTTAAGCGTTAGTTTTTGTCAGCAGGGGGCTTTGAGCAGTGGGTACCCAAATTTTTGCCGGGGGTAGGAGTCGTGGGGTATCTTCGTTTTGCCGGGGGCTGCCGAAAATGCCGCCCCTCACTTTAGAGTATCCAGCCCATGTAACGCAGGAAAAACGGGTCGCAGAGCAAAACCAACACCGGCAATGAGTTCCAAAAGCCCCAATACCCTCAGTGAAACTTTTCAGCCGCCCAGCCATAACAAATTTTTGAATTTTGGGTCGAGAAACTACAAGGATGCCATACGTCGAACCCCATAACTCCAGAACCGGAGCATTAATCGGCATTTATTTTACTATGAAATAAAACCAACCAAAAAATTCAAAGGTTAAGATAAAACAAACCTTGCTTCCTAAAGATAAAATTAAAGAGTACTGAAATGGGCTAAAAAGCCTCATTTTTACCACTGGTCACACAAACTCGACGTTCGAGGACCTCGCAGGTAACCTGGTCATCGGGGTTGTGGCGTATGGCGCCGTGGCCGCCAGGAGAGGCGGTCAGCCGACCTGTAGGAGAAGGGTTCCGGCGCCTCTGGCAGGAGTAACACATCCCACCCCTATGAGCATGTATAACCACAGGTATATAGGTACTACAACAGGTCTGCAAACTTTTTATAAAACTATCCTAAATACAGCTCCCTAGGAAAAAACTAAAATCATATCAAAATAAGCCGTTTACCTTTCCGATATTGAAAAGCTTCGCTTTAGAAATTGGGCAAAAGAAGTAAATAATCCAGAAATAGAATTCATTAAGCCAGCTAGAATACAATATAATAACGATACCTAGTTATTATTTTAAACAAAAACACAAGATATGATGGTTATGCACCAACCATACTTCATACAATATATTACCATGCCGCAGCAAACAGGAGCTGTAAGCTTGTTAACAGAGCATACAAATACATATGTTTTTCAAACTATCGCAGAAGCCAAAATTTCATTAACAGAAATTTAGTCTCAATAAAGAACTCACCAACCAAATACGTATAATTCAAAATATGGCTAACAACTTATGAAAAATTAAATATCAAATTGAAATTTTATAAAAGAACTGTGGACATGTAATGCATGCAAACCTACATTTAGTTACATCTTAAAATATCAGTTTGAAAAGGTTCTGTTATATTTGCCTATTATGTGTCTGCTATAAAATATAAAATGCGTTTTGAAGTCATTTACAAAACAACAAATCAAATAAATGGAGGATGTAGAAAGGAGGTAGGTGCATAAGTGAAAAACTGAAAAACCACACTTTGAGTTGGAAAAAAGTTTTTAATTTTTGTACCCTAGGGACCCCTGGTAGCATAGCGGACCCCCAACAAAATACAGCAATATGGAGAGCCGCACAAAAACCAACCTACGGGAAGCTAATACTAATAAAAATAACTAAAACTAAACTAGAAGCAACGAAATCAAAAAATAAACCAATCACCATGGAGTGGCGTCAATCACGAAACCCGATGACTCGTGGTTTAAAAAGCTGGAATGTTTAGCAAAATTCCAGCAATTAGAATTTTCCTCAAAAACCGCACTTGTTGGAAGCCGTTTAGCTAAGTGATCCCAAAACCAAAAACGCAAGCACAATTTCCTACATAAAATTAAACAAAAATTAGAGTGGATTTGAGCTTATATCTACTGCTTAGCTCAGGGAACCTCAAAACGATGCTAATTCAGCCAGAATTAACGCTGACACTGTTGCGCGTTGCTACTATAAGCTAGCGTAGTAATTATAAGTAACGATGAAAACGCAAAACTACGAAAACTTGTTCATCTTTAGTATCAAAACAAATAGAGAAACAAATAACCTAGAAGATCATAAGGTAATGTGATAAATTATCGAGCACTAGAATTGCCCTCTTTACGTATGGATATTACGGAATTAACATGAAGGTGGGTCGACTTCTACATATAAATATGATAATATCTATTGTGAAATATGTTACAGATGATATCCCGCATGAAACATGATTTTGTAAGCATAGAATTATATATTCGTGATTTTTTTCGTGTGCACCCGGCCAGGCCTGAGCCATTGATCACACAAGACTATTAACAGCATGGTCTTAACTTTAAGTATAGATTTTAGGCCTCACAGGACTTGTCTCGTTCGTGTTAGCAATTGACATATCTACAGTACATGTAATTGTATTACCGTATTTGCTATCATTTTTATATTCATAGAAATTACGGGATGGAGCTTAACTGAAACTAAGGATTCAAAACGCATAAAAAGAGCATAGATTGATAAAGGCTATTGCCAGTAACTGGTAAGAGCCCCAAGCAGTGTTTTCTGTTTCGTCAAAGACCAACGAGTGTGCTCTTTTGCTTATTCAACCGCTCGGTAATTTACTACAATCTCTTTTGTACTCAAAACATTTTAAAATTTTAATACTCAAAACGCACAATTGCAGGTTCATTGCTTTTAAATTGGTGATCGCGAGGAGTTAAATTATGATTACTTCAAGCGTTCCCGAAAAGATCGTAGGAAGGACTGGCTGAGATGGATAATGTTTGGTATTTATGTACGACTATGCTTATTTGTGCCCATAGTAGTCCGCTAAGTAGGCTAAAAAGCTAAACAGTAAAGAAGCTGAACAGGAGTCTGTGATGGTTGATGACAGATGCAATGAAATTCCAAAGGTTTTATTAAATTAAAACACTCTTGCAGGGTTATTTCGATACGAGTTCAAGCTCCTTGACGCTAGCAATGAAGTACACTATTTAAAACGCGCCGCACGAAAAGGAGTGCTTCTTTCACTATTCTTCCATTGGTTTCCATTCGGCATAGAGAGAAGCGTCTAGTCGGGCCTGGCACTCTCTAATCGACACGTGGCGGGACTCAAATGGACCCTGGAAACGAGTGTTCGGGATGTGCGAATCGCCCTGCTACTCAGATGGATGGCAATAAATTTATTTCGGCCTCTATTGAAGTGGTATCTGTCGTTTAGGCAGAGTGGTAACGCGTTACGCTCACAGGCTTTTGGACATGACTATTCACACACAACGATTAAAAAACCAACCTTTAACAAATTTAAAGACATCGAGAATCTCACAATCTATTCATTGTATTGCCTAGGGTGAAAGAGTGGAATGGAGCAGGTCGATCACAGGGGAATGGGACAATGGAAGTTAGTTTGCTGAACGCCTCTGAAAATTATCGCCGCCGGCTAAAAGTACGACTATCGCGCAACCCCTCAGTTATTGAAATTGGCTGTGACGTGCATTCTTATCCATCATTTACCATAAGACGTGTGCGGTAGGGCCGGATTTTGTCACAGCTTGTCAAGGCTGTGCTACGATTAGCCAAAGTAACATTTTTTAATTCGCGCCAGACCCTAAAATCATATTAGCGATGCTAAAAATTGTTGCAAGGGCCGGAATCTGCAATTAAAGCCAGAAATGTACGACAACAATGGAAAATCACACGAAAAATGGGAATTAGTGATACACATGGTCATAGATTCCTGAAACATCCTTCCAGCTACAATAGTATAATTTTCATGTATGAAAGAGCGCTTGTTACATAGCTGCTAGATTGGCTTGTAAAAGGAGCCTAAACAAAATTTTTTAAAACAGCGATGTTTACGTATTTATTCTATCTGGGTTTATGCGTCTTACTTTAATCACTACTAATCTTGCTTTTTTTTGACTTTTAGAATTAAATGTTTTCCCTGCAACACAATTGGATAAACTGAACGTAATAAATTTTTTTTATTAGTCCGTACCGGCTTTATTAAACCCTGAGGTATAGCCGCTTCCGGCTCGTACAAACATACCAGCATAGCTTAACTATAGATTGAAGTGCTGGATTTGGCCACGCCTTTTTGTCATGAATTGGCTTTATGACAGAATTCGGCCCAAGGTGTACACATCTTAAGGCAAATGATGCATTATAACGCTCTGCGCGTAAAAGGGACCGAGTCTCTGCGTGATACTGCTTTTAATTGTTCTACGGATGCGGCGTTTATGTTATAAAAGACCCTCCATGTGAAAATTTTGTATCCAATAATCTAGACCATACCATCTAGTGGTATATAGTGTACGCCTGTCCCAATTAAATAGATTGTGTATGAAACAGCATTAACTCAAATATAGTGTCAAAATCTGCCTGTTGTTTTTTACAGATGGTTTCAAGGACATCATACATGTATACAAAATTTCTGTAAATAAAAGCTGGTGCAGGTGAGACCAAATAGTTTTTTGAAAATTTTTATGGTGTATTCTACACCATACCATTAACAACGATACAGTATCTATGTATACTATCTTAAAATACCATCCAAAACACCATCGTGACCGAGACACCATAAAATAGATAGTTCAAAGACACCCAGGGTTGACAAAACTTTCACGTGGAGGGTCCTTTATAACGTAAACGCCGCATAAGTGGAGTGTGATTTTGTGCGCTCATTTATGTGAGCTAACTGATAATGTTGTGTTTTCTTGGAAGTGTACCTCCCACGACTCTCGACAGATCGATGAACGTGACCAGTGGTTGCAAAAAAAGCTCAATGTGTTTTTGTTTAAATCCTCACAGGGTGAGATCGGAGCAGTCGAAATAACCAAACCTGTTGAGAATTTGGTGTCAAAGCAGTTGGCCTTGTACTTCTACTAAACGGGAATTTTAGCGTTGAAACTCGTCGATAAATTGAACCCAAACTTGCGCTCCCTATCCAACATTATCAGGGTTTGGGACCACGTTGTTCATAGAAATTTGTGACTATGCGAGGAATTCATCACACAGTGTAATAAGCAGCCGCTGGAACTTCTACCTTTGTTATAAATCGCGTAGTCCCAAATGTTCGTTATTAAGTTTTCGTTGTTATATATCTCGATATTAATGTGCTTTTGGCACACAAGATGTGGATTAATAAATTTATTAGCTATCTAGATAGTTGAAGCACTAATCAGTAGGAAATAAACATTGGTTTCAAGGGAGTATTGGACCTTGCAGTGAAAGATGTCCATAGAGACTTGGAGTTTATGAGCCACGGTGTATTTTTCGATTTCATACCTGCCGCGGTATTAACTTCTCAGCGAATCAAAAGAAAATTTGGAAGTTGGTGCATCAGCATGAGCTGGAGCAAATGGCTTGGCGAGCACGACGTTTACAAATGGATGTCGAGGTGGGCTCGATGGTACACAATCGAACACGGGTTCATGGCCGATGTTGCTCGTAGCACACCTTTTGCTGAACGTCAGTAAAAAATAACCACAACATTAAAGGATCGAATCGCCAAAACAAATCAATAAATAAACAAATAAATTACAATGTTCGTGCTTCAAACGTGCGCACGCTTCTATGACTCGTTTACGATAAGTTGAGTGCAACCTGACCTAGTCTTGTCCGGCTATTAAAGTAGATTCAATGGATATTGCTATAGCACGAGTTAGTTATAAGTGTTTTCCTTGCAGCGGTATGTAGCTCTCTGTATAATGTGTCTAGTCTGGGCTGACTATATGGGACAGACTATAGTGTCCTGGAGCACTGATATGCGGTTAATGTTTTGAGTTATACTATAACGGTGAAATTCAAATTTTAAAAGTTGCAGAGGCGGATAATTAAAATTTGGCAGCACTACATTGTGTAAATCTTCAAATGTTGTACAAGTGCGATTCGTGACAAAATCAAAATTTTGGCCCGTGTTTTAGCTATAGTCGTGGGAGACTCTATCGGACAAAATTCATAGTCAGCGTAGTCTGTTCAAGCAAAACCTCGCAGTCACGTAAGACTCCTCTAGTTGTCCGGGTGTCTAGAAAACCAATATGCGGAAACGGTGCGCGTATTATGACACTGTTGGACAACTTAGAGTCATTTGCACACAACTTTAACTTAAATGCCGTATTAGTCTGTAAGAAATATTTTCCCCGCTGGTGCATAAACTGTTAATCACACTACATAGTTGCGAAGACAGTCAATGCCAACCTTCCCAGTGTTCATTAAAACAGACAAAGGACAGAAGTTCAGGAAAGGGACACAGGAATGAGGGAAAGGTAGGTCGGCCTTACTAACTGTGAGCCAGTTTATGGTTTAACCACTCGGAAGACCGTGATACCACTAACACATCAGCTAAAAAAGTTCGATGCCCGAACACTGGTAAACCCTATGGTGTCTACGTGCTAACCGGTTCTCTTATGTTAACTATAGGTTCACCGGGAAGTCGGGAAGCCCGGGGTCGTCCGGACTACATAGAGGGGAATTGTGGTGCAGCTGGAATCTTTTAAGCCATAATTAGTATTTGAGGTATAGCATGTTTCCTTTTTCTAGTGGTCCCAGGTCTATAGTACATCCAAAATTCGCAATCGAAATGTGTTTATGATGAAATATGTGCCTGAAAAAAATAAGTATTATGGCTCGTTTACGCTAATTTGTGTGCGCCGTGGCTTAGCTGTGTCCTAATAGTTAGAGGTGACTGTCAGCATGTCCACGTAACAACGTAGCTACAACGACGGACATATGTGACAGTCTGCCGTGCTTGTGTGATTTTTTTGATCAGTCAGCGCTGACTATGTAATATGCCCTTAATACCACAAAACACAGTAAAGCATAACGGTCGTAGATATCTCACGTATAAACGATGTTATGGGGTAAAATTTGACAGCTGTCCAATCCTGTAAATTTTAATTTTGGGAGTTGTCCAGCGCGGGAAATTTAATTTTTCGGCAGTTGCCCAGCGCGAGAAGTTCAAATTTTGGCAGCTGTCCAACGCTGTAAATTTAAATTTTGGAAGCTGTCTAACGCTGTCAATTTAAATTTTGGCAGCTGTCCAGCGCGGGAAATTCAAATTTTGGCAGTTGTCCAGCGCGGGTAATTCAAGTTTTGGCAGTTGTCCAGCGCAGGAAATTCAATAGTTGTCCAACGCGGGTAATATTTAGGCAGTTGTCAATGGCGGGAAATTCAAATTTTGGCAGTTGTACAGCGCGGGAAATTCAAGTTTGGCAGTTGTCCAGCGCGGGAGATATAAATTGCGGTACAGTGTGGCGAGGCTCGTCTATTTTCCCGTCTAGTCCGCCATGACGCCCAATTTATCACTAGTAGCTAGCTAAGTAAATGCGGACAAAACAGATAGTCAGCCGTGACTGTTGATTGTCCCAAGTAGCAAACCTAGACTTTATGAGACATAGCTAGGTCACGGTGCACACAAATTAACGCAAAAGAGCCATTAGTACAGCTCGACTATATATAAACATAAATATAGTCTGTTAGTCCACCTTAGGTACACTCAGCATGCATGTTCTTTTGTCAACATCACGTAATACATTCTACGTGTTCACATTTCTGCCATCGGTATTCGCGTTTTAGTGAACGCTAACGAGGGCTCTGCGAAGTGCGATCGGAATTTGCGACGCGCACATTTCTCTATTTCGAACGGTTGATTAAATGATAAATTGGGCAGCTACGTTTGTCAAGAAATAACTAATACTATGCAAATTAGCTTTTCTTCTGAAATGTAACGCTTAGCTTGAAGTTTGATGAAGTGGTTTTTTGGTTATGGATTGAACTGGTTTGCGATGTTGCTGTGGTTTATGGTGTTACTGCACAGACTATTTGAGGGTCTTGATGTTTATGTTGTTAATATTGCAGTTGTTACCGGCACTGTTCGGATATAGTGATTACAATAAATTACATTGAATAACAACTCCTTTACCCAATTACATCCAATTGTTATCAAGACGAGGATATTTCTCCTTTTATTGACATGGTCCTTCGGAACATCAATTCGAGCTCCAAATAAGATTCTTGTCTCACCAGTTGGAATCTGGTGTGGCTCGCTGTGATAACGTTCGTCGGAATTATCGTTGGATTACCATTTTTTACCACGTTTTGTGGTACATATAGTGAAACGGGGGAAAATAAAATATTTTTCTAATCAAGCTTTGTGGCGGTGACATACTAGCGACAGCACTAACTATCATGGCGCATCCGATAGCAGCCAAGCCTTATAAGCCAGTCAATAAAATATATGCGTCTGCTATTAGCAAGTAAGTTTCCAGATAACCAACATTTTATTTTTCCCTCACAATGGGGGAATAAAAGTATGTCAAGGGGGAATAAAAAATATTGCTGTTGGTTATCTGTTAAGCCGAATATAATGCAAGAGCTCCCCTACTGTACTATCTGATGTATCCACACACTGTTAAGAATTAGAAAAGTGTATAATTGTAACATTACACTTACATGAGTTGATCCGAGCATCCAAATTTGCCATAAAGTAACCGCATTATCAGACCAGCGGCAGATACCAATCATATAAGCTGACAAATCGCGTTCAAATACACAAGAAAATTGATTATATAGTATTGTACGTGATTCAGAAAAGCGGCTTTCCAATATTAGGGTAAACGTTTATACTGTGAACGAATAGAATCAGTTTTCGTCGATAGAGCGATTTAATATATTTACAGATTAATACAGTTTTATTTAACACATCGTATTTTTATACTATATTTGCATATATTAAAGTTATAATTTGTTTTAAATTTTATATATGTATTAAATGTATTAAGTTATAAATTATTGTATATAATAATTACCAAGAGTTAATGTTAGGTACTATTTATGTAGTTAAATTAAGAATACTGTAGTTCAGTTTGGCAACGAATTAGAGTCCGAAACGGGTCACAAAGCGAAACCGTTTGGCGGCTTCGATTTCACCTGCGAATGTGAATTCTATTTTCTTGCAACCACCTACAAGTATTGGATCGTACGGTCCACGTATTAGCCGAGTGACGTCCATAGCTTGTTCGGTGTCTGGTACTTTAGGCCACTCCCAGTGGCCTTGTTTGTCGAAAACTCGCTTGAGAAATTTCAAGTCAACAGCATCTACTTCGGCGTCGTCATCCGTAGCCCACACTCGTTCAATTCTGCCCCTGTAGTATCCAACTCCAATATAGGCGACCACATAAAACTTGCCGATGGAGTCGTCGTTCAAACAGCTCTGTAGTTGTTGCATTTCATCCCTGACGTCAGTGTTGTTTTGACGAGTCACTGTTATAGGAAACCAAACGCTTTCTGCTAGCGAAGCCTTTGACAGCTGAATTTGACGCCTTGGACGATTTCCCTGGAGACTGCCGCACTCTAGCCGCCTTGCTAACCTTCTCGCCTCTGCGAGGGCGAGCTTTGCTTTTTTAGCCATTTCTTTTTCGCGCAGCTTATCTTCGAATTCCTTGGTGGAAATACAGGCCGACGCAGTTTCGAAGCTACCTTTGCGGTTCTTTGGGGCAAAGCGACTGAACTGCTGTCGTCGTTCCATCATGGACGATGCAAGGCTACCCTCGTTTTTAAGTACCGGAACCCACATCATTTTCCAACGGTAGCCTGACGGCGGATCCACTTTAGGTTTCTGCGGTACCGTGACCTGTTCAATCTCGTGCTGTGGTTTTGCAACGATTTCGGTAGCAACGTTACGACCACCCAGGCCTGGTAGCCGTGAAGGTGTGAAATTCGTGCTACTTGTACTCGCAGTAGCATGTTCCTTATCAACCAGCAAGGGGGCAACCTCTGATTGAACCACCGGAGTTCCTGGTGCTTCAGGAATTGGTTCGTTTAGCAGTTCTGTTATTGTGTATTTACTCAGGCGTTCTGCAACCGTTTTGGAGCACTGGTCTACCGTCCGCAACCCAGTCGCGGTAATTATTCAGCTCAATCTCGTCAAATAGCGACATATCATACTTGGTTTCGTCACAAGGATAAACTCCAACAGCTGCGAATGCTTTCTTGACATTAGCTACGGTGAGCCCCTCTCGCCATACTTCGCTGACCATGTTTGCAAATGCAGCTTTTGTTATGTTCAAACCACGCGATGCAGTTTGATCTTCATGGACTCGTTTATCGTAACGTTGCTTCAAAGGAGCAAAACAGCCATAATCTAGTGGTTGTGTCTTGCTGGTTGTATGGGCTGGCAACTTTACGAGAACAACGTTTTCCCTCGCCATCTGACAAGTACGGACACTAATGTGAGATAGATGCCCATCGAATAATTGCATCAGAGGTCGCTCCTTTTTTGCATAGGCAAGAAATTGATGTTCAAAATAAGCTTCGAACAATTCAGTTACCATCCATCCGGATTCAGATCTGCCGTAAAAAGTATTGGGACAGGCTGGCGTATCACCTTTCCAGCTCTCCATAAAACGTGCTCCTGAGTGGACAATATAGGGGTCAAGACATGAACCATCAGCGCAAATTGTTGCTAATATTGTTGTGTTTGTTCGACTAAGCCCAGCCGTTACGGTGGAAACTTGTTTGCCTCTAATTCCCAAAACCTTAACCTTTTTAGCATCGTAAGTGAAACAAGTTTCATCGCAGTTGTAAATTTGAGCGGATTTATTAATTAGGCCGTACTTTTCCATTGTTCTTTGCAACAATGCGTAGTATTCCAAGATTATGAATGGATCACGTGTTGCACGATCCCGTGCAATCCCCAGAGAAACTGGACGACGCAATGACAGATTTGCGCGACGAATAAAACCATCGACCCAGTTTGGTCCGGGCAGATGATCTTTATGGGCGAATGCGGGAACAGCCCGGGTGTACGGGTCAAATTTTATCCACTGTTGAATAATCTCAGGGATCTCTTTTCGCGATGGCGGAATACCGAGTTCTCCCATCTCAGCAATAAGCGCAGCGAGCTCTGCTTCATTTTTCAGTAATGGCTTACGACCGGAGGTTCCCGGAGATTCACCTTTTTCGCGTAAAGCTCGGTGCTTGTACAGCGTGGTGGTAGAAACGTTATATTTCTTAGCCAATAGTGTAATTTTGCCACCACTAGCTAGTTCAGCTAAAGCAGCATCCAAGTCCCTCAGTCGATACCTCGGACCGGTTTTATTTCGGGTTCTTGGCATTCTGTTAAGTTGAAATTATTAATATATTGCAGCGTATAGCGCTATTTAAAATTCGCGTATCTAGTACTCTGAAATAAAGAATGGTGAAGGCGATTATATATATATTATATATATTTATGTGTAAAAATATATTGGGGAAAAGAAAAAAATGTACCCAAAAAATATTTTTTCTTTCTCCCAAAATGGGAATTTTTTAGGGGAAAAGAAGAAATGTCATTGCAAGGTAATGGACATGAATGGACTGCAGAAAATTTTTGTATGAGCGTACACTATGATCGGTCCTTTAGTAGCATATATGTAGTAAGCGTTGAGCTTAGATAAACCGTGAGATTTCAGCAGGCTTGATGAACAAGGTACCTTCCTTCAGTTTTTCCAGGTTTTTTAGACGCAAATGAATATTTGTATGCAACACGACTGCAGTAGATTGGATCACTGTGCTATTTACGTATCATATAAATAAGATATTGGGCAAGCAAGCGCACATTATGAGGGCTTTGTTACTACTCAACAGAGCTGATGGTGTTGATATATTTTATTTCCCCCAAAATAATATATTTTTTCTTTACCCCATCGTTGTTGCCCGGCAGGATTATCACGGGATTATCGATCGCCATTTTCTATTTCTGTGGATTATCGTGGTGATTTGGATTTCTTTGGACAACTTGGATCACTTTGCTGGATCTACCAAGCTGTAAGTCGCAATTGGTTGTTAGGTTATTCTTCTGTTTTCGTAAGGGAAAGCCTCAAATAGAGGAAACTGTCAAGGATTCCATTTCAATATGTCTATTGACAAGATATCCTATTATCAATTGTTGTCATTGAATTTCTGAGAGACTTATCATCATGGATCAAAAACATTGGATTTACGGATGTAGCAGCGTACCGCATTGCGTAGCTGCGTAGCTAAAGAACTGAATAAGGCGAAAATGATAGCGAATCCTACTAATTCAAGCGACTTACATGCGATACAAGTTTCTAGGAATAAGCTTGCGGATTATAGGAGTAGATTAGCAGTAATCAACTATGAAATATTATTAAGAGCGGAAGACGATATAGTTGCGGAGGAAATAGAAAGAGCGACAAACATTGACGATTCAATCTTGGATGTGCATAGTTCATTGTCCGCAAAAATTGAAGTTTTCCAAAACAGTCCCACTGTCAGTAGTGTTGGCACGTCGCAGTCATTTTACGAAACCAGCATACCTAATGTACAGCTTCCTAAGATTCAAATTGCGAAGCTCAGTGGAGATCCTTTAAAATGGCAGCAAATTTGGGACAGCTTTCGCAGTACGGTCCACGAAAATGTCGATGTGTCCGACATAGATAAGTTTAAGTACCTACGTTGCTTTCTCAATGGTGAAGCTCTGTGCATCGTCGACGGTTTTCGATTGACTTCCGAAAACTACAGCACGGTACTTGATATGCTCCAAAATCTGTTTGGAAATAAGGATATTGTGATTCACAGCTACATGGAAGCAATTATGGCGTTGGCACGAGCATCTTATGATATACAGCAATTGCAGGCAACATTTGACGACTGTGAAAGACACATCCGAAGTCTCATAGCGTTAGACCTTGAGGAAGAGACATTCGGAAATGTCTTCACACCCATCGTATTATCCAAGTTGCCACCTTTTGTGAGCATGGAAGTACACCGGAAGAATGGTATAAAACCATGGACGTTACAACATCTGCGAGAGTATCTCAAAGATGAAATCCGCGCTCGGCAGATGTCACGGCATGGGTTTGGTGCAAAACCCAAGTCGGAGCGATCCAACTATAGTCACAATCAGGACAGCCACCAAGCTAATCACATTACTAAATTTAAAACACGGAGGGCTGGCGGAACTTCGTCCAATTTATTGGCAAACGCGTCAGATGCAAAACTTGCGCTTCGCTGTCAATTTTACAGTCTGACTCATTACGCAGATCAGTGTACGCAGTATTTTAGTCTCAAGGCGCGTTAGGAGAAGGTTCGAGGGCGGTGCTATATCTGTCTTGGGAACGGACATATGGTAAAGCAGTGCCCAGACCCACGCGCGTGCCATTACTGCTAGAAATTTACCCATAACCGTAGTCTTTGTTCACTACAATTTGGCAGCAAAGCGGCAAAAACGGATACGGCGTTATCAGCAACAGAGGACACAATAGCAGCAACCGGTGCAACAGTCAATTCCACATTGCTTTCGCACGGGGAACACGTCATTTTAAAAACAGCTACCGCAAATATTAAAGCTTCTGGAGGGCAAACACTGTTCAAGCCAGACTATTATTCGACACTGGGTGTTCACGTACCTTCATCAGCGCGAAAGTTGCCAATGCTGTCGGGGCACGACAAATCGGATCAGACATAATTTCAACTGCGGGTTTTTCAGACAGTAAGCGTATAACCGAGAAATACTTCATTGTGGAATTTGAGGTTCTGCTACTTGATGGTTCATCCAAACTAATCACAGCGAATGTCATAAAGAACGTCACATGTCCGATACAAAAACTTTCTCTGGATGTGGACAAACATCCTATCGTCAAACAACTTGTTCTTGCGGAACCAATTGTGCGAAGCCTTCAAATGGTGGATATAGAGATTTTGATCGGAACTGATCGGAAATGATTTCATTGGTATGGAACGTATTCAATGCGCCAAAGGGATCATTTGTTTGGAATTTCGCCTCGGTTTCATTGCAACGGGGCGTGTCGAGTGGGGAGAGGGTGGGAGGAAAAAATACGGCAGCGCATCTGTCGTCGGCGGCTGCCGGTACGGAAAAGCCCTCTATATTAAAGTATTTGGTGTTGGGGTAGAGCTGTGCGCCGCCGCGCCGCGCCGCCGCCGCCGACGATTTTTGCCTCTACGCCGCCGCCGTCAAATTCCCTCGGCGCGCCGGCGCGCCGCCGCGCCGCCGATATTTTTTCACGCCGCCGACTCGCTCTTTTGCATTGTGTTCTAGAACTATGTTTTTTCATTCGACATTTCTCACGCTTCTTTGCAAAATGTTTTTTTCCATATCATTCAATGATGTTTTGTTTACCTTTGGTGTTGTTATTATCTAATTTTGGTGCGTAGTTTTAGGATTAAATGATTTGTTTTATTAGCGGTTATAGAGTGGAGGAAGAGGTGCGAATGTCGAACTGAACACTCACTGGGCAGACAGTCTGACGATATTTCTGGATAATGTCCGGAAGTTTCCGGACATTGTCTAATTTTTAGAGTTTTTAATGGAAATGTTCCAAGAATGTCTGAATTTTTTGCGGTTAATGTCGATCTGCACATGTATACATAAGTTACTTGTAGCGCATATGTAATAAAACAAGTGACGTTTAGGACGTCGTTCGTTTTGAATTTATGACGCAAAACAATTACTGAAATTTTGCCAGTTGTCGTTTTACTCAAGCATAATTAGTGGCGGTTCTACCGAGTGAACGGGAGGGGCTTTTTCACTCAATTTTAAAGCTTGCCCTCATTCGACCCCCATTTTTCGGTGGATATTTTGCGAATATTTCAAGACCAACGGGAGGCTAAGGGGTTTTGCCTCTCCCCCATTATTAGGTCAGCGCACCGCATTGGCTCCATTTTTGAAGGACTAGAACCGCCACTGCTCAACACTCGGGGTTCTGCTTATCAATGTTTTCAAATGTATGTCCGTCTATACGCCAACAAAACACCTGCAAAGTTATGGTGTGACAAAAAATATCAATTTATTCGATAACTCATTTATGATTTCACGTTTGTCCCAATTAACAGCTTCAACCGTACAAACGTGGTGTCTGTTATGATTGAAGTTGCTCACTACCAATCTTGATTGGATTTAACCTTTCGAACAGTGGCGGCTTGATGGGGGATATGTCCCGTTCTCGATTTTGAAGCTTTCCTCATGTGGCCCCCATTTTTACGGAAACATATTAATTTTTAAAATGCAAGTGGAGGGGACAAATATATTTTCGCCCCTTATTTAACAGTTTGCCCTCAGGTCGCCCCTATTTTCTGAAAGGATAGAACCGCCGCTGGATCAAATAATCGCTATGGTGTCGGACCATTTTTAGTTAAAAATGACTGTCTATGTTTATATGCGCATTTGTGTGTAAGTATTTAATCCAATTCCCTCTACCGTTTGAAACAACAATACGCTAGAATTATGTATGCGAGTGGCAAAATTACGAGAAAAAACATGGCGAGAAACGCGTTATTTGATTTTTCGTAAATACAAATAGTTCGATGACATCATTTATTATCAAGAACAAATATAGGTGGCTCAAGAGAGTATAATTGAACATGTTTATAATTTTTAAGGTGGGCATTGTCCATAAATTTCTGGACTTTTTGCCAAAAATTTCCTACTAGCGATTTTTCGGACTCTGTCCGGAAAACAATTCAAAATAGTTTCAAACAGTATCGGTTCACTTGTTTCGAAAAAATTTAAGTACTTTTCTATAATATTGTGGAATTCAAAGTAAAAATCACGAAGTACACAGAGATTTTATGATTTTCAAGCAATTAAAATCTTCATAAATTCGGTGCTGAATAGCGTGAAATATGACAAATTTTTTGATGTCGATCATAGCTCGGAAATTAAATCCTGGAAGAAAGCTAATGATACAGTAATACCTGAGATATTTTTGTTACAACCACCCGTAATTGTTATGTTAGTTCAGCAGTATGTTCTATTTGTTGGTGTTGAACAGAGCTAACCTTTTGAGAGCTACAGCTGTACCCAAATAGCTTTTTGATACAGCTGCTTGCAATTTGTGTTGAGCGAAGCAGCTGTAGTTTGATAATTGAGTTCGTTATTTGGCTACAGATTTAGCTCTTAAAATATCACCTCTGAACTATTATATATTGTTTCTCTCTATGACTCAACTTTAAACACCCGGTGATTATCGGTTTAATGTTGATTATTGTCTGGATATAAATATATGTCAATAATATAACATGATTTATCGTCATGATTCATTTAAATCATCCTTATATTGAATTTTCGATTATTTTTATTCTTAATTAGCATTTTAC
Source organism: Trileptium ribeirensis (assembly GCA_030248225.1). Taxonomy (NCBI): domain Eukaryota; kingdom Metazoa; phylum Nematoda; class Enoplea; order Enoplida; family Thoracostomopsidae; genus Trileptium; species Trileptium ribeirensis. The sequence continues at coordinate 131,260 of JASANE010013862.1, forward strand.
AATTTTAATTAACGAGAGCGTCAAACTAATGCGTTAATGTGACGAGTCACAACTTATTAATAAATAATTTGCATTTTTGGATTAACTAATTTGCAGAAAAATACGCATCGTTGTGAAATCTGTATCTATTTCACATGCGAGGTAATGTTTGCATTGAACATATTTCAGTGAATATTATATTCAATATATAAATGTGTATTAGCTTTAAAAATTTTGTGTATTAATAAACACATGCTGCTGTCAATTGGCTTCGAGCCGTTAATTTACATTTACTTTGTATGGGAAATGAAGATAGCATAAACATAATTCGGAATCGAAAAATTGATTTTAATGTTATGCGTAAAAACTTTGATAGTTAAATTTTTTAATTTGGATCGGCGCGCCGCCGCGCCGCCGCCGACCAATGCCATCGGCGGCGCGCCGGCGCGCCGCCCGCCGCCGATACATTTTGGCTCTCACGCCGCCGCCGCCGATTTCTCATCGGCGCACGCCTCTATTTTGGAGTTTAGAAGACATCGGAGTAAAGCCATCCGCCTACCAGGGGCGAGGATGCGGAGGGCTCGGCCAATTCAATTGAAACGGACCCGGGCTGCGGTGGGCGCTACTTTTCTTCGCGGGCGGGGGAAAATGATCCCCCGGCGGTTGCGGAGGATTGGCTGGCTTGCCTTGGGTCGTTTGAAAGCACTGCTAAAGAGGATTGGCTCTGACTCAACTGTTTCACGTTTGTACAATGCAACTATTCAGGATCAACTAGCGAAGGGAATCATTGAAACGGTATCCAACGATGTCGATGATGACAATGGAGGATGGAAAAAGCATTATATTCCCCATCACCACGTTATGAAAACCGCTGCAGCAACTACGAAGCTTAGTATCGTATACGACGCTAGCGCCAAGTGTATCAAATCGTCATTGAGTCTGAAGGAATGTTTATACCGAGGTCCGGTCATGTTGGACAACTTGTGTGGTTTGTTACTCCGGTTCAGACTCCATCCTATTGTATTGGTGAGCGATATTGAGAAGGCTTTCTGACAAGTAGTTTTACATCCACAATCACGAGACGTCATGCGATTTCTTTGGGTAAAGGACCCGTACCTTGCTCCTACCGAGAATAATTTGGTTGTTTTCCGCTTCTCCCGAGTCCCATTTGGTTTCATTTCAAGTCCTTTCCTCCTAGCTGGGGTAATTAATGGTCATTTAACAGATTCAAAGGCGGATGTTGCTTCAGATATTCTCGCGAACGTCTATGTAGATAATGTTATTGTTGGTAAGTAGACAATCAACGACGCCATGCGTTTCTACCACGACGCGAAAGGACTTTTCCAAGAAGCATCGATGAACTTGCGTGACACAAATGATATCGACGTGCGCGAGGTAAGCAAACCTGAAAGATTTAGGACAACATCAGCAAACAAAGGTGCTTGGACTTGGTTGGGATACAAATACAAACAGTCTATATTGTATGCCGTTCAACATTGATGCCCACGGTGTGCGCACCAAACGTTTGTTGTTACAATGTTTAGCAAAGGTGTTTGATCCGTGAGGCTACTTCTTAGCTATAACTATTTCAGGAAAAATATTGATCCAGCATTTATTGGTTGAACGGGTCGGTTGGGATGACGTGTTACCTGAGTTGTTTATCAAAGATTGGTTGAACTGCGCGAATGAACTGCAACAAATAGCTAGTTGCCAAATGCCAGGATGTTTCAACCGCGACGTTACATCAGCTACATCGATTCGCTCCTTGCATTGTTTTGTCGATGCGTCTGCCAAAGTATACTCCGCTGTGGTGTATTTGAGAGTTGGAAGTAGTCACAAGTTGGTAGCAGATCTGGTTTTCACGAAATCTCGAGTGACTTTAATAAAACACTCTCTATCCCTCGCCTTGAATTGATGGCTGTGCTTATCGATGTACGGTTACTCAAGTTTGTATCGACTAATCTTCATCTACACTTACACGAACAGTGGCTCTGGTCGGATTCTTAATGCGTTCTGCGTTGGATCAACAAGAAAACGGTATCGACAAAATTTGTGAAAAACCGCATTGAGGAGATCCGATCTCATCACGCATTCAATATCGGTATGTTCCAACAAAGGAAAACCCTGCTAACCTGTCTACCAGAGGATGTTCCTTCGCTGCTCTAATCAAAAATAAGCTTTGGTGGCATGGCCGTCAGTGGTTGACCGCTGATTCAACTGCGTGCCCTAGTGAAACCGACGTTGGTAAAGATGCAACTTCCATCGGAGGCGTGGATGACCATGATCAAACTACAAGTAAAGACAACATCATGTTACATGGTGTTTCTCAAATCATTTCTCTGCTGCGACCTGATAAATTCTCGACCATTAAAAGGCTCCTCCATGTGACTGCATGGGTACAGCGATTTATCAAAAACTGCCGCAATGTTGATCGTCGTAGCGGCCCACTTGAAGCCAGTGAGCTTGCACAAGCTCGGTCGTATTGGCTTCACATTACGCGGCAATCATATTTTGGTAACATGATGACTCCACGTTCCAATAATAAGGTAACCAAACTGAAGAGGTTAAACGTTTTTATCGACACCGACGGTTTCCTTCGGTGCATGGGCCGCTTGCAGTTTGCTGCAATTGATGATGGGACGAAATATCCTATTTTGTTGCCTAAGAATTGCCACTTCACTGACCTTACCATAGGTGAAGCTCATGAAGGGTTGATGCATGCTGGAATATCACATACTCTTGCTGATATACGGAATCAGTATTGGATCATTCACGGCCGTGGTCAAGTGAAGCGGGTCTTGCGTGACTGCTGTTACTGTCGAAAACGGCAAGGCGGTCCATTTTGGGTGCCGCCTGAGCCACCCTTACCAGAATCCCGCGTTAGGCAGCACATTTTCATGCGTCGGAGTGGATTATCTGGGTCTTTTATACATTAGAGGGCAGAAAACCGTTGATGATAGGAAAAAGATTTGGATCTGCTTGTATACATGTACCGCCATCCGAGCCGTATTCTTGGACGTTGTAGATCAGCTATCAAAGCAACAATTTTTGCTAAGTTTAAGAAGGTTTTCAGGGACCTACGGAGAACCACGGATAATCGTATCGGACAATGCTAGACAATTTCATGCCGCCAATAATATGTGCAACAAGATATGGAGAAACGTTATCACTGATCATTCGGTCTTGGATCATTCAGCTTCAAATGTATACAGTGGAAATTTATAACGTGGATGGGTGGCCTGTATGATCGAATGGCTGGAATTGTCAAGCGATCGCTTAAGGTTTCGCTTGATAACAAATGTGTAACGTTGATCGAGTTACAAACAGTGGTATTGGAAGCGGCCGCTGTAGTGAACTCTCGTTCCCTAATGTATCTGGCTGCTGACCCCTGTGAAACACCACTCACCCCGGCGCATTTTATAGGCGGACTGAAGACTGGTATGCCTTCGTTTCGTCTGGATATTGATCCAGATCAACCGGGTACTGGACGATCAGATCTACTTCAGCAGTGGCGACGTATTCAAGCTATCCTCGATGCGTTTCAGAAAAAGTGAAGAAACGAATACCTGTTAGGACTGAGAACTTCATCTCAGACCACTCAAGCACGATCAGTCAGCCTTTCGGTACCAGCTATTGGTGCGCTGTAGTCCTAGTTATGGACCCATTGCCTCGTAACAAATGGAAGATGGGCATTATTGTCGATCTCAAAAGGAGTACCGATGGCAAATGCCGATCAGCGACTGTGAAGTTACCCACCGGGACAGTCATTAACAGATCAATACGTTTACTTTATCCGTTGGAATTAACGTGCGTGGATCCATCCCATACAAACCGTCGAAAGGTTCCGACTGCGAATAGCGGAGCGTTGAATGTAAAGGACAAGAACGGGAAGCGCGTGAGCGTGCGACAGAAGGCGAAAGTCCGAAGGAGAATCATCGGAGGCATCTTCTGTAGAATACTAAACTCAAATTTTTTACACAAAATTTGTAATTTCTAACGAAGTCTGTTCCGTCCTTCTTTGTATTAAGTGTTTACGTCTCATGTAATTGTATAAGCAATATTAAATAGTCTTCTGACGGAGCAACTTCCGTCCCACTTCTCTTGTCGAGAGGATTGCCAAGTGGCATAACATTTTTTGGCTTACCAAAATACATATCTTTGTTGATTCACGCTTGAAATTTGGGTAATATGTATGTGATTTTAATATTTGTGTAGTTTTAGGATATCGGGTGAATATCATCGCCATTCATGATGTTCAAAGTCCGATGGGCCGACTTTACGTCCATAATCCCCCGTTGCTCATATGTGGCATTCGTATGCCATCGATCGAATTTGTTCGATGGTATCTCCTGCTTTGCACGGCAAATCAAACGAATCTTGCCAAAGAATTGATCCGTAATCCGCGTCTGTGGCGGCGGCCGGGGGAAATAGAGCACTGGATCGCTCAACACACGCGGCTTGCCTTTGAATGGTTAATCTAATCGGAAACAATTTTCAAGGATATAATGCTTGAGCTGATGAGAAATGGAGCAAACGCATTTTTCCAAGACTTCAGAGATGCAGTTGGCTCAAGTCCTGGCGGCATCAGGATCAAGTTCGTGGTTCATACCGGTTCAAACTTTGAGCTCATATGGACAAGTGGCCAGCGGATAGCTCAGTTTGACGGTTTCGACTTTCCTGGATTTAATTGTTACGGCGAATGCCTGAACACGATGGTGGCACGATACCAATCAGGCGATTATTCTCCAGTCTTATGTCCCCCTTGTCTGTATGGCGAATGCCTGGACACGATGGTGGCACGATACCAATCAGGCGATTATTCTCCAGTCTTATGTCCCCCTTGTCAGTATATCAACGGCAATATCTCTGTACGGGGACGCCTTCCTCCGAAACGGTCCTTCTTGTGGCCGATAGTCAAGCCTCTCATGTCGAGTCAATAAAAATGGTCACGTTCTCTCCGTAGCAGGTGGTGGTTTTCATGACATGGTGGGTATCATTGAGCAAGAGGGAATCAACATGGCTGACTATTGGGTGCTCATTTTTGCTTGTGGCGTCAATGACGTACAAACTTCGCCAGAAGAACAGTGGGATTCATGGAACGTCATGAAATATTTTATTAAAGCATAGCCTGTTTTCCCACGAGCTTTGGTCAGCACAGCGTTTCCGAATCCTCGAGTCCCGGGTGTTGCTTCCCACGCTGCGATGATCCAATCTCGCCTGGCCGATACGGAAATCGCATGTTTGAACTGGTGTACTCGGACTCACTGCCCATTTGTAATTGATGGAAAGCCAAACCCGTCTCTACTGGATAAAGGAAAGCTGTTTCATGGTAATCGTCGCGGATTTCGTGAAATGTGGCGAGAGTGGGCAAACCTAGCACCCGAATTGAGATTGATTTCATACCGCTGGACAGAGGATTACAGAGCGTTTAAAATAGACATAAACACAGGTCGATATTTTCGATAAATATTTTGGCTGTTCTACAGTAAGAACATTTTCCTTGGGAGTGTGAAGAAATAGGTAATACTATGCAAATTAGCCTTCCTTCTGAAATGTAACGCTTAGCTTGAAGTGTGATGAACTGGTTTTTTGGTTGTGGATTGAACTGGTTTGCGTTGTTGCTGTAGTTTATGATATTACTGCACAGACTATTTAAAGTTCTTGATGTTTATGTTGTTAATATTGCAGTTGTTACCGACACTGTCCGGATATAGTGATTACAATAAATTACATTGAATAACAACCCCTTTAACCAATTACATGCAATTGTTATCAAGCCGAGGATATTTGTCCTATTATTGACAACGTTCTCTGTCTATGTGAGTATTGTAGTATATGCAAAAATGCGATTGATAATAGCATTTTCCTTGTAAGCGGTAAAATAAATGTGACGTTAAATCGTAAAATCGCGACCGCGAACTGCTCCTACATGAAACTATATCATAAATTTTTTGTTCGCTTTACATAAGTGAAATTTGTGTTCGAGTACAGTTCATTCCGTTTAAGATCCTGAACTGATTTGATTAAAAAAACAACCCAGCTGTACTCATCTAAAGATGTCTCACGCATAATATTAAAATGTTCTGCTTTCACGTTTGCAAATTTTCAAATATTTGTAAATGTTAGAATGGGATGGATCATATATAAAATTGAATACCTAATAATGTATGCTATGTTGCTGAATACACAGTAAACTACATTTAGCATCAACAACCAAAGGCGCTGATGGCCAGCTAAAATCTTCTGGTGAAATGAAATCATGAAACCAAAGCCGACCGTAAATATTAAATAATTTATGTAGGTACGAAGATAGCCAATGCAAAATATTTCGTGAAGATACTTTAAATGTACACGAGTTTTTTTGTAACAGGACCGTTCCGGCCGATTGCGTTGGCTTGTACCCCAACCAAGGTCCGTTATGGACTTGAAGATGCCTGATAGGCCTACAGATGAAACAAACACACCATAAAATCAGCTAATCAGACATATTTCTGATGTGACCCTGCCACATAGCGCCATGGGCTCGCATTGCTTGTGTAGCCATGTATATAACCTGTCCGTTATCGTCCATCATTTGGTTGTAACTTAGGTGCTGATGGCTGTCTCAAATCTTCAAGTGAAATGAAGTCATGAAACCCAAGCCGACCGTGAATCTTAATTTTTTATGCAGGTACGAAACTAACCAATACAAACAAAGGACTCTTTAAAGTGCGTACACAGGGCCTTTCTGTAACAGTGTCGTTCCGGCCTGTTACGTTGGATATTATCCCAACCAAGACCCGTTATGGACTCGAAGATGCCTGTAAAGCCTACAAATGGAACCAACACACTTTAAAATCAGCTAATCAGACATGTTCCTCATCTAACCCTACAACATAGCGTTATGGGCTTGCATTGCTTGTGCAGCCATGTATGTAACCTGTCTGTTATCGTCCGTAATTTGATTGTAACTTGTCCGTTACTCGTTTGTTATTTCGTCATTTTCGTACGTGTGCATCCGTGACAGCTTTCAATGTTATTATGTTAAGCAGCTATCTCATATGGGGATGTGCCATTATATTTTCATACCTATACGTGTATTAAGCTCAGGTGTTAAGTTAAAAGATAAGACGTAAGGCTGAGTCTCTTTTAGAAAATTTCTAGGTTTTTAGGGACTTTGACCGTACCGGAAATTTTATTGCGGTACCCTTAAGTTTATAAAATCAAAATCACTACCATCCGGGAACTGGAGGTTTTTCGGTCGTCCACCGAAAGGCAAACGACAACAATGCTGAAATTAGCATGGGAGTTACTAATGCATCATTCACGTTCTAAAGCACCCCATGTGAAAGATTTGTCCCGCAGTGGACTACACAACACCATCTTGTGGTATACGATAAATATTACACTATAGAATGCAACAGACGATGTACCAGACACCATCAACTTTATAGTGGCTAAATTTACCTATTGTTTATTACTGACGGTGTCAACGACACAATCCACAAATACATTATATAAGGCATGTAAATAACAGCAGGGTATAGCTAACACCATATCAATTTTATGGTGTGGTCTACACCATACTATTATCGACACTACACTACCTATGTATACTATCTGAAAATACCATGGTGTCAAATACAGTATATGTTTGATGCTGGCAGAGATACTGAGGGTGGACAAAACTTTCACATGGGGGTGACGCTGCACAAACACAGAAATATCATATCTACGGAGGATGACTGTAGCTTAATTACACTATTTCGCAGTAGTTAAGATAACTGAAAAACAATAAAAAATTAAAACAACAAGGTCAAATAACTTTTAGTAACCAAGAGAACCGGACACGGTTTCGACGAGCTGTAAATGGTAAACGTTTAGGGATTCGAATTTATTAGCCGAATGCATTTTGGTGCGAAATTTGATGGGCTTCCCAATGATGTCCTCTATAAAACTAAATTGGTCAAAGGGTCTTCGAGATATTTTAAGAAATATCTCTTCCACCGTCACATCATCAGCTGTGAGGATACTTGGGAATATCCTCCCAGCTACGCAAAAAACTGAGAGACCATCGCACTCAGAAAACCAAAATGCCTTCATTAACATAGTATATTGGGCAGTTCTTATATGTTACTCCTAAATTGGGTATTAACTTTACTTGGGTTTACGCACTGCACGCTGATCTTGTAAACCATGGAAACAACATTTCTAGGTAGGGAAGGTGTAGGTTAGTAAATAATCGAGCTGACCTTAGATATGCTTCAAATTTGCAGTATAAATTTCGCTAGGAATAAAGTACGACTCGTTCTGGCGTAACTTATAAAAAGTCTGGTCATGAAGGACTCGATGGTCTATTCGGCCTGAATTTACTAGGCTGAGGTTCAGCCTCAGCGAGAAATATACGCTGGTCGGTATCTATATCGGCTGGCGTAATGTGCGAAAAGAGGATTGAGGTAGGACTTCCAATTGTAATTTGATAGGCGGGAAAATCTTACATTTACTTGGTTGGATTTGAGTTTTATGTAGTTGTTGCATGTTCAGCTTTAGAATACGATAGTTACAAATTATGCTTGGCGAGCTTAAAGGCCTTTAGTTTGAAGCGACCTCATATAGGGTCGAGGTTAGACCCGGCGTCGATAAAGTACAACTATCACCGTGGATACAACTGTTAAGACGGAATTTCAAACTGAGCAACCAAGGTCCAAAGTATTTAAAATTTAAGATTTACTAGAGTTCAAATAAATACTGATCCATGGGACTGATCCTGAAAAAGGCAACTCAATCGTAGAACAATACGCCAAATTCATTTGTTTTAGGGACCATTGGGAGCTTCAATAAAATCTGGTAAAGTAGAAAAGAGGAATGGCAACTGCCTCTCACCTGAGCATCAGAGGCTCTAAGAATAGTCAGGGTGTTGAGTATTGATTCCAGTAAATGAACGCACCACGACACGGCTTCGGCCGAGTTTAGTTATCCACTTTAGGCGTACCGTGGCGCGAACCCCAATCTAGCGATCTTCAATAAATGAGAAAATTTTGTCTGAAATATCAAAATTATCAGAGTCATTAGATAAACATGAGTGAAGTTTAGTAACAACTCATATGGGACTACAGTAGAAGGCGACCAGGGGCTAAGGAGTTACCTGGTCCCTACGAAAGGGCTAGCGACTAGTTCACTGGTACGTTTCATATGCGGATGCCAAGAGGAAGCCGTCTCGAACGCCGAGCTGGCTCAGAAATTGTTTAAATCATTCGGTCCTCATCGACCCATGCAGGTTACGAATCACCTTTTAGAGCAGTGGTAGGTTCGTTCAAAGCATGGGTAGAAGACACGCTTCGACAGGCGAAAAATTGTATTTTGATCTGAGAAAGGCGAAAGCGAATGTGTGCGCATGGAGTAAATAGTGCGGTAGAAGGACCAGATATTTAAATCTTAACAAAAATATCAAATTGACGGAACCTAACTTTAGTGTTGCTCCATGGTCACTCCTTCAATATTACATGTGTATTGATTTTAGGCTTAGGAGAAGAACTTGAATGAATTTACCTGTTTCAAATGCATGCTTAAAGATTGGTTCTAGCTGGTCCTTGTGAAATTATTACACCTACTGTTTACTATAAGCTATGCGTCTGCCAAGAGAGCAGAACGGAAGAAGGATTGTAAAATAAACGGTTCTCTAAAATGTAAAGTCGAATAAACCAGGAATGGTGCAATCTTAGTCGCGCTGGCTCGCGCGTCATCTTTTGCTTTGCATGGTATTGTGTTCGATTTGATATCGCAAAAATTACTCTCCCGTGTACCGGAATGCACCGTTTCAGTCTTGGTGGCTTTGGCACAGAGTACGCCATTTAATGTGTCACGGGGTTTGCACAGCTCAATTATAAAATACTAACATACGAATTGTCAAACACGGTATGACTGTGTAGCGTCAAATATTATGTGCCTAACTGTTGTTAAGCACGTCAAGTATTTTAAATTGGGAGTTCCCCAACTCTGTCTAGCGTATTAGCTACATCGCTGCCCGGCAACGGAACCCACCAGGGAACTAAATCTCATACAGTACTTGTCGTATATTAAAGAATAACAACTTCTGATCATGTAGATGTTAAATTTAGGACCCTATGGCCCGCTAGCTTAAATCGTAGAAGAATATGTAAACGAGTATGCTACTATCGGGAGCGCTTGGAAATGGAAATATCATATGTTGTATCATACATTACGTAGTACCGTCTTTCCATGCATACTTGATATGTATTATTTGTTGCTTAATAAGGATTATCATTGTCATTGTCTTTGTCCATGCAATTGGACATGTATATTGTATGTCGTATATCGCTGCATTCAGAGCTAGCATCAGTTTTCTCTTTGTTTAACTCACGGAACACTTAGCACCAATTACTTTGAGGACTTTCAGAGCGAACAACTTTGGGAAGCTTTGTATTATCCGAGTGCAAGAGTTGACCAGTGATATCGCAAATTTGACCTCTCAGACACATTTATCGTTGCCCCAACCATATCGGCTACTCTACATAGCTTGTTTTTGTACCTTGTTTGTCCCTCGCTACTCGTTGTACCATTACGTGCATTTATTTTATTGTTTATGCGTAGCTTGCAATGTTATCATGCGTTCCATTGCTCCTTTATGTTTTGCAATAAACATAAAGCTACCAATAGCAAAGTACATAGCTTGTTTTTGTACCATGTTTGTCCCTCGCTACTCGTTGTACCATTACGCCCATGTTTTGCAATAAACATAAAGCTAGCAATAGCAAAGTACATAGCTTGTTTTTGTACCATGTTTGTCCCTCGCTACTCGTTGTACCATTACGTGCATTTATTTTATTGTTTATGCGTAGCTTGCAATGTTATCATGCGTTCCATTGCTACTTTATGTTTTGCAATAAACATAAAGCTACCAATAGCAAAGTACATAGCTTGTTTTTGTACCATGTTTGTCCCTCGCTACTCGTTGTACCATTACGTCCATGTTTTGCAATAAACATAAAGCTAGCAATAGCAAAGTACATAGCTTGTTTTTGTACCATGTTTGTCCCTCGCTACTCGTTGTACCATTACGTGCATTTATTTTATTGTTTATGCGTAGCTTGCAATGTTATCATGCGTTCCATTGCTACTTTATGTTTTGCAATAAAACAAATCAGTTCTCGTTGTGCAGTGTTCGTTTTTTGTAGCGTTTATACGTGTTTCATGTCTTGTCCTGTCTAACTGGCCAGGGTTATTCGCGAGGGCCTGCGGATAGTACATTCCAATTTCTGACGTGTGTCGTTTGGTTCCAGTACTAATTGAATATTGGAAACAAAGAGTTCGAGAGAAAGGTCCGGAGAAATTAGAAACGTACCCGCTCGTGAAAAATAACAAACGCAAATGATTATCAAATTTATTCAGTACAACTACACCAGCATAAGAGACAACTGGACTAACCTGACCTTAACTAACCATTATTGTCCGCGTAAAATAGAGCGTCAGACTTTAAACTTTCAAGAATCATCGGAACCCTGTGATGCAACATTGGTCAAACCTTTGCTGAGCGAATAGCCATTAGCCCGAAGAGGCCAAAATTGAGTCAAATTTATAATAGATCCAGGAGACCGCTCTACAAGCATCGTCGATAACTCGTACTAAGGGTTCAAACAACTTCCGAGTGAGATCAATATAGGGAATCGTGGCATGACATTATGGACTGCGAGCGGGTGTCAATGTCAGCCTGTCTGTGGGACCACAGCAATGATGCCATGTACTAGACACGTGAGATCAGATGAGGTCAGAATACACACTCGTGAAGCGCTTCTGCAGCCTGCTAAGCTCCATAGCTTCTTAGGTTTCGCAAAGGAAATTTATAAAATCACCAAAACCGCTAAAATTTTGGTCCACTCATGAGGTTATCATAGCCGGGGTCGTATGGGCATGGTGTTAGAAAGGTGTGCCATGCTACTGCGTCCCGTTATTATATTTTAAGTGTTCTAGAAACCTCGCAGGTAAGCAAAACATATTTTTGTAACGCGCCCGTATGTAATAATTGTACAGGAATCGCCACGATGGTGCAGAAGATCACAATTGCATATGGGTGTATAACGACAAGTGCTAAAATGCTGTTGCAAGTGAGACGGTGTCGTGCCATATTTTTCCCCTGCCATATTTTTCCGCCTTAAGGTGCCATATTTTTCCCCCTTGCCACATCTTTCAACCGCCTAACCTGCCGTATTTTTCTCCGCCATATTCCCCCTCCTTAAGGTGCCATATTTTTCCCCCTTGCCATATTTTCCCCCATGATGTTATGCCTCTCACGGTGCTATAAATGTGTTTCTTGTTATATTTGTTCTCTCTCATATTACCAGTGATGTAGTATTTGATGCTCTTTGTGCATATATTCCATTTGTTTTTCAGCCGAGATAAATATGGATATCACAGAATACTATGAAATATTTCACTGTTTGAAATCACCTAATTATCCGAAGGCCATCGTGTCGAAAGACAGACGACGGGACTTCCGAAAAAATGTGGCGTGTTCGAGATTCATATGGTTAACGAGGAGGAAAAGTTGTTCCACAAACCGTCCAAAAATTTGGTAATTCTGGGTGAAGATCGAAAATTGGAAATTTTATCTGAGATTCACGCGGGCAGTGTTGGCGGTAAGTTCTTGGTCTAAATTTCTCCTGTTTGAGAGACGAATGTTTGTCTTCTCTACCGATTTCTGTTTATTGCTTTATAGAAAACCGGGTACTTTCGTTGTCTGGCTATGACATGGGCATCTGAGCCAAAATAGATGTTTCATACTGTTAATGGCGATGGAAAATGTGGATTTCATAGTCAAAACTGTGTTAATCCCTGAACATTAGGTATTACTGATGAAATTTGGGATCACATTTCTGCTTTGTTGTGTGGTCTAATTTGTGGTGTTCGTTTATTCGTGCTATAATTCCAAATGTGTATACTAACCTAATCTCCCGAAGCTTCTAGTCTATTGCAGGATCTCACTTCGGCGCTAAAGCAACAATCCAAAAAATATCGGAGAGGTTCTGGTGGAAAGGTTTTTCCATTGATGCGACCAATTTTTGCAGAAATTGCGCTGACTGTCAAAAGGCAAATCCACCTAACAAGCCATCGCCAGCATTACTGCAGCCGATCCATGTTGCTAACGAGATGTTTCGCCGGTGGACCATGGACATTGTTGGGCCGATGCCGCAGACTAAATCAGATAACCAGTACATTTGTGTAGCAACAGAACATCTTACAAAGTGGCGCGAGGTTTGGGCTCTTCCAGATAAGTCAGCTACAACCGTCGCATCTTGTGTCTTGCAGCTAGTGTATCGCTTTGGAGTGATGGAGCATTTGCAGACGGACCAGGGGTCAGAGTTTTGTAATAAGCTCAATGAAGAGCTGTGCAAAAAACTTGGAATAAAGCGGGACATTTCGTCAGCTTATCATCCGCAGTCTCAGGGACTAACTGAACGATTAACCAGACATTGGAAACTCAACTTGTTAAAGCTGTGTTAAGCCGCCAACAATGCTTTCGTCCAATAAACTTGGTACACCAAAAACAACAATACCTATAAAGGGTGACGGAGATTGCTATTTTCGAACAGTGTCTGCTGCGGTTACTGGCTCTGAAAATTTTCACAAGCAGGTGAGAGACAGTGTTGTGGCAGCAATGAAAACGTCAACTATCTCCGAAGCATTCAAGGCTATCATTAACGATGAATCAGACACTCATCTGAACAAGTCGGGCATGGATAACAACGCGGTGTGGGCTACAGAATGTAAGATCTTCGCCACCGCTATGTTGACAGGAATTGATATAGAGGTCTATTCGGCGTTCGGTGACAACTTTATGTGGCAGTGGCATCGATGCAACAGATCGTCCAGGAAGGCTGTTGGAAAATTGACCGAAAGAGCCATTTATGTCGTGAATGAAAATGATCATTTTGAAGTTGTAACGAGTGTTAATGATTAGGGTTACAATGTTTACGTGTGGATATACAACAATATGTTGAGAAATGCTGTGACTTAGAGAAATTATTATACCTTTAGTTGAAATGCTTAAAATGGAACCGCGAGAAGAAAAACATCGTGGGATCAAAATAAGGCGGACGAAAAATTTGGGCGGGGGAAAATATGGCGGGGAAAAATATGGCATGTTAGGTGGGGAAAATATGGCAAGGGGGAAAAATATGGCACCTTAAGGGGGGGGGAATATGACAGGGGAAAAATATGGCACGAAAACGGCTATCAGGTTATCAGGCACTATAATCGCGCTGTATGTTTGTATTGCGCACTAAACGATGTTTTTGCTTTCCCATCAGCTCTTAGCTATCACGGTATCCAGTAGCTGCGCACAAAATAACTAGAACGAAGTATTACTTTATGTGAGCTCTTTAAAACACATAGTGAGCGGGTGTTTCATGAGATACGTTTACATACGTAAACGGGCAGTTTATATCCATAGTACATGCCAGAGATGAAACTGGGTCACTGTCTCATGACCCGGTAACTCAGTGACCCACGGAAGGTGTGACCAAGTGACCCAGTTTTCCAACTGACCCAGTGACCCGGCCGTAATTGTGACCTATTTGGCCCAGTTCTATCTTTGTTATCTGCCATGATCATTTCGAAATTATGGAGGGCAAAGTGGTCAATATGACTATCTCTACAAGTATTACGCATTTTCCATTTTTTCGAAAACAGATGACACCACGTATACCCTAGTTTTCTTCCACATACGTGTGGATTCTTCGCCTGCAATGTAGCACTGCCCAGGATGTACCACGAGGAGGTGATCCACTCACAGCCCACCGCCCTGCCGCCCAACCAGCCGCCCAAATATCTGCGAAGCTTGGCCATAAAAGTGTTAAATTCAGAATTTTCAGAACGATTCTGTTTGATTGAAATGGTGTCAGCAACAGTAACTAGAACATGTACATTAACGAAATAATTGAAATTAAGCATATCTTTTGTAGTTACGATGCGGTGTTAGATCTGTACGACTGCATAATGTTACGTCGGCTACTATAAAGCCCAGTCAAGAGATCAGTCAAGTGCGGCTGCGTTAAATACCATGTCGGCTATCAGAACTGAGCCCAGCCAAAGAAAATACTATGTACTACTACGAAACGCGTCTGCCATCGTAAAAGCGCCCAGTCAAGGGAACTGCAACATACAGTTGGGTTTACATCTGCTATCGTAACAGCGCCCTGTCAAGGAACTGCTACGTACGGCTACGTTAAACGCTGTGTCGGCTATTGTAGCTGCGCCCAGCCAGTGGAACTGCCATGTGCGGCTGGGTATGCATCTGCTGTCATAACAGCGTTTAGGCAAAGAACTGATAAGTACGGTTGGGTGTGTATCTTCTACCGTAACAGCTCCCACCCAAGGGAACTGCTTCGCACGGCTGTTCATGCATCTGCTAACAGTGCCCAATCAAGGGAACTGCTACGCACGTACGGCTGTGTTAAATGCTATGTTCGCTATCGTAACTGCGCCCAGCCAAGTTAACTGCTCCGTACGGTTGCACAATGCATCTGTCATCGTAACTGTGCCCACCCAAGGGAACTACTACCTACCCCTGCGTAATGTTATACCGTAAAAGTGTGCAAACGAAAACAAGAAACGTTACACCTGTATGGCATTGGCGCAACTGGGTCACGACCGACAACCCAGTGACCCAGTGACCCAACCAAAATAGTGACCCATTTGACCCAGTGATCCAGTAACCTAGTTTCATCTCTGGTACATGCATTAAATTCGAGAACATATTCAGTTCTTTTTACGAAATCCTCATACGAAACAGGAATAACCTGTTTTACAGTATGTATGTAACCAATACAACTCTTCGCTACGCTCCCGCCATATATGATCAATCCAAGGTCCCGGGGTGGAGGTGTTCGGCCTCCCAGTGGGATGCGAGAGATAGGTGAAGGAGGGGAGTTGGGGAACCTGTCAGGGGCGGAGCCCGGATCCGAAAGGGATCCATACCTCTATGGGTATGGTATTGTAACTCCATGCACCCCAAAATAAAGGTACGACGCCGACAATTCAAATGAATATCCAACAGTTATGAATTATGATATCATGCGGGTGCAAACATATGGTCCTTTAATACGTAGATACGGGTCAGCTTTTGAAGTCAGTTTTTGCCTTGTTTTTTAAATGATTCAATAAAGAATAATGTTCACCGTAGTTGGCAATTCACCGACCGAGACGCTTGTTTTAGTATATAACTGAATTTTGATCAAGCAAGTCCATTCGCGAGTGGGTTGTTCGAGTTTAGTGTAGCATACACATAGACGCCACGCGGTGTCACAAATACAATGAAACTTATGCAGATAAATGGATTCATGGAAACCTTAGCATAGTAATCCGTTTTGGCCTTAAATGTGGCGTTTACCTTTTATTTAATGTAAGCTAACACAAACACACAAATAGAGAGAAGAGTGTGGAATACCTGGTTGGTATAAGTTCATACATACTCATAGGTGGAGGGAAATTATTCTCCTGAGGCGTCAGATACCCCACAGCTTAGGCATCACGCGCCAATCACCCTACAGGTCGCATGACGACCCACTGAGTCACCGCATCCTTTTCCTTTGCGCGCTGTGTGATAAACTTTGTGTCCAAAATCAGTGAAAAATTGAAAATATTATTGGAAGATTTGCAAATGTTAGGGGAAATTGACAAAAATAGGAAGGCAATTGGGGGCGGGTTAGGAGACTGAACTCCTCCACCTGGGTCGAAAATTAAGATAATTATGTGCATAATGCCTTTTTCATGATACCCTTGGCTAAATGTTAGTTAAATCACAATTTTGTGGGGAAGACACCAAGATGCCCGATAGAAGTGAAACTATGCCCATGAAAACATTCTTCGGATCTAAATTCTCTCGCATGAACAGATATCACGATTAGGACAAGATTTTACATGTTTTCCAAAGCTACATGTGCTACGACAGTTATACACAACCATGACATACTCCATGACATACTATAAATTATGTATAGCAACAAACGTAATCCCAAAATACGGTATTTTGCTGCAATGATTTTCTTGCGAATAGAACATAGTGTTGGTATATATATACTATATTTTCTTGTTCATAATGAAGCAATCAATATGAAGCCAGAAACCAAATTGGTAAAATAACTCCGGAGCCATGGAGTGCCACAGGAAAATTGAGACGGAGTTTGGTTTGAAACAAAGGATATTTACTGCTATTCTCGGCACAGAAAGGAAGCCTTTGGTAAGGATAGAGTTTGCAGTAGGGATGCTTGCTTCCTTTTTCGATGCAGAAATTGTGTATACATGTGCAGCACAACTGCTATACACATATTATATATCACGTGATATGCGCTGCGAAAATTTTAGAAAATTCGCTTTATCGCTTACCAAGCCATGACGATAAATCCAAAATTCATGCAGACATTTGGCCTGAGTAGATAATTGTTTAAAACTTACTCGTCAACGATTGGCGATTCATATACGAGAACATTGTACACCACTTGCTGCCATAAAGACACAAACTGGAAAATAGAATCAAGTACACTAGTTAGTAGTACAATAACCCTTGTAATTTAAAATGTTATATCGACATTTTGAACCAAAAGCTAAAAGCTAGCTATGCAATCAATGATTCTGCATAAAACGTTTGGGTTTAGAATAAATTAGGAATCCAAATTATTTTTCTTGTTTAATAAATCAATATAAGCATAGAACTTAGTGTCAGTATGTTTATAATTCGGCGGGTCACAATGGCTCCGTTTAATGTGTAACATTTTCTGAATCAGTTTTATTTTTAATTAATTATCGCATTAACGTATCCTAAGGCGTTATAAAATTCTGACAATAATGCTTTGAATATGTTTCATAGTAAAATACGACAGGTGAGAAATTA
Source organism: Trileptium ribeirensis (assembly GCA_030248225.1). Taxonomy (NCBI): domain Eukaryota; kingdom Metazoa; phylum Nematoda; class Enoplea; order Enoplida; family Thoracostomopsidae; genus Trileptium; species Trileptium ribeirensis. The sequence goes on from JASANE010013862.1 coordinate 149,123, forward strand.
AGTTTTCTTAATAAAAAATTGAATAATATGATGTTTACTGCAGTTCGTTATATTTGACGAAGGAACAGCACCTCTGTAAGCAGAAGAATGTTAAAGTATTCTAAGTTCAATTATGTTAAATCATTAAAAATAACACTAGCACACGTCGTTCCGTGATGTACTAGGTGAGTTTGTCTTATGATGCAAGTTTTCACGCGTCTTGTTATTCGTTTTCTTTGCAAGGTTCCATAAGGAAGTTGCGCCATGCAGCTGCGTCCCGTTATTACATATGCACACACTTTTATTCATATTTGTAACTAAATCTGTAAATTTTCACGCAATAGCTGATAGTGTAAATATTTTTCATATATTATAGGTATATTCGGTTTACGATTTGTAACGAACAAAATTTTTGACACGACATGAGGAGAGATTTTCTGCGTTTGGTATATTATGCTGGTCAAAGTTGGTCCAGTGTTGAGCAACGCGTATTCGGTCTTTGTAGTATAATCAGCAGTACTTATAATCTGTATCTATCCAACTCATATAAATATTTAAACTTCTATACCGTCATAAACAGTGAATACTATAAACTGCTGTGATACATTTGTAAGAAAAACTAATCACCCACATTAGCGCTTACTGAACAATCCCAATTTCTCGGTAGGAAAGTTTGGTAAAAACCTGAATTTGCGTTTACCTTGGAAGAGCTGTTTGCAGTTGTAGGTATTTTATTGTGTCGAAAGAAGCGGTATTAATGTACTTTTTCTTTTGAAAAATTCTAACTCAATAATTCTACATATTCAAAAAACTATGCTTCACATATATAGTTTTAAACATATATCTATCTGCAAGAAAAAATCGCTGAGGTTGAGTCGAAATTGCTTTGAAAAATCAATATTTTATATTTCATAATATAATTTATAATTAATGTTTCAATTACGCGGGCATTCTTGTCATCTATTAGTGATCGGTGCAGTGAAAATAGATACAGATGCGTCTCATACAACCATACCGCACATTTTACACTAAAAAGCGTTATGGCACTGCATAATATCTATGCGTCGTAGGTTATATAAATAGTCACAGTCACAATGCTTTTTGTCGCCAAGTCGCATCATTATCGGTATTCTGACTATCAACTAATAGTCCTGAACCGATCTCATTAGTGTCTTGTTCATGATCAGTGTTCAGACGTTGGATTAACTTCGAAAAACAGCATCATATGGCATGTAGCGGCACATTACTGACCACTTAAGAAAGGTCAAACATAAATACCGTTCGACGATGAATCTAATATATATATAAATAACTAATGCTACAGAAGGAGACATACAAAGATTATAAAATCATTCGGATAAAAGGCTTTAGTCTTATTATTCGAACACTGATATCTTCCAAGTTGAATGAATAAAGTTGATACAATGCAATAAAATCAAATATTAAACAGAGGATTTTAGTCAATCATCTATATATATTTTAGAGTCATGCGATAGTTGCAGTCAAACCTCCGGTGGCCACACTCTTCTAACAATATATCATGATTAGATTTCGAGTCGTAAATTTATAAGTGACACACGCGACTGTTCTCTAAAGCTGAAACGACGACACTCATACTGGACCGGGCCAGTTGGTTTTGAAAATATAAAAGCATTTTATTAATGTATATCTACTCAGCGACGTGCTACCATGCTAAACTCAGATTTTGGTCAAAATGTTACGTTGCTTCCAAGTATGATTGCAACTTTGTGTTCAGGTTCACCATTTGGTTTTAGTTTTTCCTGCCAGAGGGTCAGTTTCTGATCATAATCTATATCGACGATGAGACTTTTTCCAAAACACTTGGTCGTTGCCTAAACGCTAAAATAATCAAACAAATGACATTTATAAATCCTAAACCAAGACATGCTATATTAGGCATATACCTACTATAGAATTGCTATGTCGAATGACTACAACGGGGGTTGATCGTATCAGTATAAGCGCTTATTCTTCAGAGCATCTTTGGCTACTACGTTTATGGACAGTGGTTTTGCTTTTTAGGTAAGCAATATATTTCCGTTATGGTTGATTTGTTTTCAAGACGGCGGTTCGTTTTAGAGTATACGTTGAGTGTTTATATTTTAAACTCATTGTTTCAGTCATAAATCAATAGTAATTTAAAATGTGTACCTTTGGATGGGTAAAACACAATTTGAATTTAAAAATCAATGTTCGTTTTTATGGGACACTGGTCAGTTTTTTAAACCATGTCCTCGATTTTAACGTTTTCCCCGCTAGTTTTGGATTTTAGTGTACCGGAATTCTAAATATTGACAGCCGTAGCTTTTCGATGTTGAATCGTAAATAAATTTCGAAAAAAACAACATGCTTTAAGTTTGGCTTTTGCTAATTGCGACGTTATTTTAAACGGATGGTGCTGAATTAAGTCTCTAATAATTTTAGTGGCCGAAAACTTAATTAACGTTTTAATTTTTATTTGAAGTGTCTTCATTTTCTTATTGAAACTCATGGCGCATATAGGCATTATATAAATTTATACTGACCATGAAATTGCTTTCCCTTTCCTTTACTCACCACTACAACTGAATGGTATATTACCAGCCTTTTAATCAAAAGTCCATCGAAATCGCGCATACTCGCGAGTATACCCGCTGATGTGGTCGGTTTTCGGCTTACCCCTACCCAAGGATTGTAGAAGATACGACGCATTTGTTTCCTCCATGGATCCTTTGGGTATTATTTCTCACTAAGTTCTTTCCGCTGTATCGAGTACGTCCCGGGTTTGTTGGGGACAGCCAAACGTCCCGAGAGCCTTGGGGTAGGTGGCATCCTCAATAATCGATGCCTCGACTAGTAATTTAACACTTTAATCCACATGCCAATGTGCTAAGTCACTTTAACTGAGATTTGTCGTAAGTTGTGTGTTGGCAAGTATGTTGTGATACAGCTTCGAACTCACTTAGCTGGCGCAGAATTCTCGGAATTACACGATGCAGAATTAATTTACCGAAGCGGCAAAGTTTGTTCAATATTATACGAAATATAAAATTGTTCAATGTTATACGAAATGAATATTGAAATTTGTTTTAATGTGATACGTTAATTTCATGCATAAAAGGGTTAATCGAATTCAAAAATTACCATATTGCTCAGCTAAAAACGTCCAGCGTTTATAACTATATAATGAATTCTGGTTGTTGCCGTAGTGGTTGTGTGCTCATGAAATTTGTTATAATAATTTTACACTAATTCATGCATAAAAGGGTTAAACAAATTCAAAAATTACCATATTGCTCAACTAAAAACGTCCGTCCGGCACTTATAACTGCATGGTTGTTGGCGTAGTGGCTGTGTGTTTACAAAATTTGTTTTAATGTTTATACGTTAATTCATGTGTAAAAGTGTTAATCGAATTCAAAGTTTGCCATATCGCTCAACTAAAAAAGTCCAGTGTTTATAACTGTAAAATGAATTATCGTTGTTGCCGTAGTGGTAACATTATCGGCAACATATTTATCTTTTCGTCTAGTGTTAATGACAATTCTTGCTGGCGACGTACATAGTGTCCAGCGCAATGTGAAGGTGGTTATAACTTAAGCCGACAACACAACTTTTCAGAAATATTTATAATGCATAGTATAATGGATATGGTATCCGACTTTATATCGCTATGATATGCAGCAATACGAATAACTATAATGCGAAATATTACTAAATGGACTTGTAGTTGCCCTATATAAATGAGATTTATGATAACCTTGAAGAGTTAGCTGTCGTTTAAAACTAACTACACAACTATGAATATAAAGTAATGGCCATGATACCCGTCATGAATTACATGCGCTATGAGCGCAGTTTTAAACGTGATTTTTATGGTTTGAAACGCCTCTAAATATATTAGTTGCCTTTTATGAGTGTGATTTTGATACGCCTGATAACTTTGAGCAGTTAGCTATTGTTTATAACAAATACACAGGCACATTATGCGACGGCAAACTTCTACACACGCCTATCAATAATTCTATTTTGCTATTTCCGTTAAAAATCTGTTACCGAACGTTATTTGGTAAACCGTAATCCGGCGCAAAACTGTTCGCGAACACATAGCTCTGCGACAGAAATCCGGCAAAATTTTTGTTGACGAACATTCCACCAAAATTACCGAATTTTTGCGAACGAAAATTTACCGGATTCGGATTCGCTGGCTTTGTTCGCGAACACTGCAAGCTAAACCAAGGGACGTCACTGTTACGTTAAATCTTTTAGCGAACAGCGACAAATTCAAATCAAAGTTGACAGGCGTTAGATAACAGTTTTCACTGCAAATTCAAAATCGTCAAAGTCTGTTACAACACAAGGTATAATTGTTGGTACTTGTTTCTGAATTTGCTAACTTTCGATTATCGAAAGACCGATGAAATTTCCGCCTTTGTTTCGTAACAACAGTTTAGGATTCGCTATCGGCCATTACAAAATAGGATAGTCCATGAGAGCAAGTAACTAGAAAGCTTAGTTGTGCTTTAATAAAACGTATTAATAGTATATACTTGGATTCATATGTGTAAAATTAATAATGATTGTCTTTTAATTCGTTTCTTATGCACGAAATATGGCTTTCTAGTTTAATTCATCTACGACACCTCAACACAACTTCAAGTTTAATACCACGACTTAAATATATAACGTTCAAGTGGTCTGCGTCTGGCATACAAAAGAACTTAACCGACCGCACCACAAAATGCTGCGCAGACTTCATTCTCAACGGCGCAGCAACCGCGTCAGTGTCGTCATAAAGCGAAGCAATTTTCTTGATTTGTTGCCTACTTATATAAATTAACGCCTTTCTATAAAGCACGAGAAGTTCTGGTTTTAATTTGGTGCTGTCTATAATATGCTATTTCACATTGTATATGCAGCAGCTGCTGGTTATATAGATGTCGTAAAGTATATATTATTTAAAATTAAATAAAGCTAGCCAGGGATTCTAGGGCACTAAAAAGTAGGATGACATATATTCTACGAAGACACCATTACATTGATTCGACAAATCTTCGTCACAGGTCAGTTTCAGCTGCAACAAAACCCACACCGCTCAAGCTAGCTTCATGCCAAATGCACCTGCACAACTGATAATGTATCTCTGCATATGAACTGTTCTCTAGAATTTGATGTATGATAGTAACCCAATAATAGATTGGCAGAGGAATATACACACGGGGACACATAATGCGTCAGAATTTTTGCTTCTACCTTTTATGAAGTTTAACATGACCAATTATTGGTGATTGGATTCACATAACACCAAAGCCCGTTGTTCAGTGTTGTATTAGCTGAGTTTGTCGTATAATGTATGTTTACACGTGCGTTGTTATTCCCCCGCTTTTTTAGGTTCCTTCCGAGAAACAGCTTCCAGTGGCTAGCACGCACTGCTCCCACTCGTACAATCTTGCTCGTTATGCCACGCCAGCTTGCGTTTAATAAACATTGCACTATACACAAATTATTTCGGTCGCCAATGGCTTAAGGTTGCATTCTAATGGTGTATCGATTCTCAAATATAGATGTTATTATTACCTTTCTAGCTCATAGCATATCGAATGTCGTTAAAACTTAGCTCCATTTGCAATTTAAGTATTAAATATGGATGCATAGAGCTAAAACCTCAATTTGATCGATGAAACGTTTTCACAATACGTGTAGCTAAAACTCTATTTCAAAAATTTAATCACCAACCTATTCCCATATTTGTTTCTCCTAGTCAATTCAAAATGCGTTTGCGAGTAATTCAGTTGCAATGGCTATGGAGTAGCATTTTGGATAAAGTACTCTGCACCAAACTTTATCTGTTATATTAAATTTCGGATTTGGAATACGCAATGATCACTTTACTGGCACAAGCATATATATCTTTGCACTGAACAAAGTAAATAGCTGTTGCATATATCTTAAAAGTTGCATCTTTAATTTTTGTAAATTGTTCTCACCGAAGTAACATTTTAACTCATTGATACTGGACCAAATATCACTAACGCATAGAGATCCACGGTTCGTTAGCACAGGGTCCGAGTAGATGGGAAGGTGTAGCAAATCACGGGGGAGGAGGAGCAGGTGGCAGGCTGGAGGCGGGGTACGGCGGGAGATAAAATATCGCAATTTTGATTTTTTAATTTTTGTCAATTTTCTCCGGCTTTTGTCTTCCAATTTTTGCCAATGTGTGCTGATTTTCCCCAAATTTTGCCGAAGTTATGCCATTTTCCACTCTCCTTCGACGGGCAACCACGGTAGAGGAGCGGGAAGCCGTATAGGATATTGTCGCGGAAGGAGCACAGACCGCAGAAAGCATTAACTGCAGAAAAATCTGAATTTAATTTTAATTTCAGATAGCAGGATGGCTCACTGTATATATTTCAATCGAGAGCGCGATATTATAACCTATCGAATAGATAAGTATATCAGCCATATGTTTGGGTTTCTGGAATTTCGGATCAGCCGTGATCCAGTCTATTAATAATATTTTTCAGGTCCAAGGCACCTTGTGAGTTCAAGTAAAATACGCCAATTCCAAAATACGTGATTCAGGTTAATAACATGCCTGTTTATAGCTCACCGGGTGTGTCACCGTTGGTAATATGTATACGTTTTATGCATCCCTTAACCATAAAGCTACGAAACTACTGCAAATACCAATTGCAGGGTTTCATAGTGCTTCAGCAATAATATATTGTAGAATTTTCACTTTTACCTTTTAAAAGACTTAGCTGGCTATATTTTGCACCAGCTTAAGCTGACCGCTACAGGTTAAGCAGCAGTATGTCAGAGCATTCAGTATTAGTTCAAATTGTACTACAAATTGCCAATGGCGCAGATGTACCTCAAAAAGTGGGTGTAAAACACTACATAAGACATAGGTATCCAATGTCGGCCCGATAGTGGGAGAGGCTGGATGTGTCGGCAGGAGGGGTTGGAGGTGCGCGTCGGGGGGATCCAGGTCATAGAGGAATAATTTTTAGGAACTTATAATGTTGCTAAAATTTTACCCTATTTTTCGTCATTGTGCCAATTTCCCGAAATTTTTCTATATTTATGGAAGTTTTATTAAAATACAAAGTGACGGTAGCTTAGACGCGTCAGATAAAACAGTGGAACAGTGGACTTGGGGTCCAGACCGCATATCTCCACTCATGAGTGCTCATGCCTATTGCACACAGCCTCTTTAATATAATACCAAATTTGATCTCGTTAGACTCTTTTAAAGTCATTTCTGCGTCGATCCACTCTGTGCTTAGATTTAAGTCTCAAAATTTGTTGCTTATACCCCTTCAAATTCCATACAAGCCAAATTCAAGTCTCGGTATTTCTTTGCCACACAACTTTAGCACATCAAAATTGTATTTCCTCTCAACGATAGTTCGCTTTGATAACTGCAACGCTTGGAAAAAAGAGTGTGTAGTAAATTAGAATCTAATTTTATTCAATTTAGGTTTTAGACCGATAGTATTAACGACACAAGAGAGTTTAGATTTTAATGCAATTGCTTGAATCAAAACATATTTGAAATTTGGCTAGCGAAGCGAGCGGAGTTTCCACTGGGAGCGTTAGGAGAAAAATCGTGAAATTTTTTTGCCTGTCGCTGTCATTCATGTCTCTTTTTTGGATGGACGGATTTCGCCGGATTTTTTATTCATTATCAAAAGTGATGATGATGTACCAGTGATTAAGTGGAACGGGAACAACTCTGACCCCATCATCCGGGTCAAAATGACAAAAAACAGGATTTAAGGGTTCTTTGCCAGGCCATACCGGTACCAGTGTTTCGCGGCATAGGCTTCGCATCGAAAAATGGAAACCACCATCAGAATCAACACACCTAGATCTACACCATTTTCTGAGAGCACTCCCTGGGCCGCTGTGAGCCTGAACATGGTTCCTCGACTCTTTGCCAGAATTAGCGATTTTTCAAATTTCGGAATGTTATTGCGTGTTTTTACCTTACAATGAGCGCCTATTTGGTTATCAAGAACGTTGGATAGGGTGGAATTGCTATCAAGGGCCCAACTTGGCTATATTATGCCTTTTCATGGCGGTTCAGGGTTTTACGATCGACGAACCTAATTTCCAATATGTAGTTCTTTTTCTTTCGTCTGATTTTGTGTTACGTGCAGGGCATCAGGAATGGTCTATATATAGATATTTCTGAAATCTGAATACAATTATTTGCTTACATATATTCCGACATGCGTATTTCATGTCTTTTCATGAGTTTTCAATGGGTTTAGGGTCAATAAACTCCGATTGCCAGAATATAGCTGCTCGTCTTCAGTTGTTTGGTGCGTATTGTGTTCAGGTCATCAAGAAATGAGAAAAAATAAATTTATCCAGAGTCCAAGACGAGCATCTTATGCCTTCTCAGACTTTTTCATTCAACGCTTTAGGGTCAACGAACCCGATTTTGAGAAAATAGTCGGTCTTCCGTAGCTTGGTACATGGCAACAAAAATTGTCTATATGGAGGATTTTCGGTATGCTGAATACCAAGTTTTGCTTATTTAACGACCAGCACAAATACTTGATGCGCTTGTCGGCTGGTTTCGATGGATTTAGGGTCGACGCGGTTTAAGATTTTAAATGGGTTCAAGGTTCAACAGGTTTTAGGGTAATATATACATCAAAGACAGCCTGTTACAGGTGATTAAACAAAATGGTAACTTAAAATTGAAATCACGCTTGCTCCGTTTTACCCTCGATTGTGAGACTGAATACTATGCATACTGAATACTATGCATACGTATACTGAATTTAAGTCACTTACAATGAAAGCACGACGTACAATAAAACATATATATGAATCTGGGATATTAGGAAAATATAGCGACCTAGATTATTGGTTATCACTAAATTTTGAACTGCTGGCCTAAAATTTTAAACAAACGATCTACTCAACAGTTTACAACTTTTTAGCAATCCTGCCCTTAAATTTTAGCAGACACAATTATGGTGTTTGTTCCATTACAAAAAGGAATAGACATATCATTGACATTCGTGCACACTTGGTATTAAATTAATTAGAGAAGGGTATGACACTTCCCTGTACTCTAATGTTAGCCCGTCTTTCTTGACACGGGCGTTTTCGGCCTGACCTCCCACATTTCTAATAGAGGGTGGTCATGCATAGACCCGAACGTTTTGTAGGAGGTAGCTCTGGTCCCCTCTTCTTGTGGGGGAAGGTGAGTAGATCGGACCACCAGTTTTGAGGGGGTTCGGTTTATAAGTAGCTACCGGTTCAACTGATCCCCCGCCTTAAAACTGAGGAGTCCGGCTTACCCCCCACAAAATGAGGAGTGAGCTAAATTTGGCGGGTTTGGGGTCGTGCTGAACTCTAATATTGAGTTTAAACGCACTGAAATATTTGGCTTAGGCCAACCGCATTGAATAATGAACTATGTCAACTACGTCGGAAGAGCATATATCCGAAGTACCAGCGTCCGTAAATGATGTGGTTGCGATGTGGGTAACGCCCTTGTTAAAAATCCACAGATAAATTTAGTTGCTAGAAATAATTAAATATGCGGCCCATGCCTCGAACATATATTTACTATAATGATCAAAGAACAGCTTTGGTTTCTTATAGCATAAACGGTTGATAGAATTCTGCACGGAATTACTGTTAAAAAGCTTAACTTAATCATCAGTGTAAGTCTAGAAACTAAAGAGAAAGTATTGTTCGCTAAACATATACTGTCTAACTTGTCAATGTAATATCTTGCTGTTGTTTAGTGGATTTAGCTATGTATTTTTCGTAGTTCGTAATGTACAGTTTATATATTTGAAGACGGCTCAAATATTGCTTACGCTTCTTACAGCTATTTGCGCCATTATTGTAGTTGTCCGCAGGGTCCACACACGAAGCCGGTATCTGTGCTTGCTGCAATCGATAGATATGTACGAAATTTTGGACATCAAACTTCAGCAATATTTGATTTATACAACAAAGTTGCTGAAACTAGCACGTAAGATATCCCCTCGCCGTAGTAGACGATGAGTTCGATGACGCCCATTTTCAGAACTTTGTAAACGGAAATGCGTTAATATCCCGTTGTAGTTCCATTATATGGCTTTTTATTTATAGTTAGCCCGTCAAACGTTCGAAAATAGAGTCCTGTCTTAGCAAAGGCTGATTACAAATATTTTATGGAAAAACCAAATAAATTTTTTTTCAAATATTACCTAAACTCGGCTGTTGATATAGAACGGCCTAGCAAGAGGGGGCAGGATGCCGGCCCACGCTAACCCCATTTCAGACAGATAATAATTTTCGGCAGATATTTTCCCAACGCACAATCTCACTTTTGAGCAGTATGCTTAGCCACTGCTGCTGTATGCACATATGCATAATGCAGTGCATTTATGGAACATTTTTAGTAGCCGTATGTCAGTTTCGGTAAAGCAAACTTGTTTTGAGTTCACAGAGATCCCTAAATTGAGTTCAACAATATGTGTCCCTGATTTCGTTAACTACATAATATTAGTCAGCGTTTTTATTGAGTTTACTTAATACTATACGTTTATTTGCAAGAAAATACGAATTTTCGTTTTGAACTCCGTAGTTATCGACAACTCAACGGGTGGTAGCGAGTATTGTACGTTTAAAATATTGAAAAAATATTTTTACCATCTATTATTTATTCATAGAGTGCGATTGATAGTTTGAAAATTTGTTAAGTTGTAAATTTTTTATTATGAGCAGTGGTATATAACCAATAATTAAAACGAGATGGTTCCCTGGGACATTTTGACTTTTAGATTTTGTCAAAACGCATTTAGTCAGATAAAAAGGTTTATTTATACAATATTACAGCATTTAGAGACGACAGGATGAACAGATGTGTCAAAAATTAAATTACGTCTACTTTTAACGATTGCCCTTTATTCGTGTGTAATCACTATTAATACTGGTTCGTGCATGATCACCCAACTCTTGTGCATTAGCCGGTCACGGCTGCAAATCGATTGATTTAATTCAGAATATGCCTTTTCCTAGAATAAGACGCTTTTTGACGGAAGAATTGCTCAACATATACTAATTCTTTTGATGACTCGTTTAAGTTTAAGTTGTAGGCCGTTGTTTCGTACAGACGACGACCAAAAATTTTAAATATTATGCGTTTGGTCGTACTTTTCTCAATATTCTCAGTTCGCTTAGCTTGGAGAAGCAGCTTATATCTCATGTAATCAGTGCATCTAGTCGTTGTTACATACCATACCTGTAAAACTAATTAAATTTGGCCGTCAAAGTTTTGAAACTGGCGTATATAATTAAAATATGTGCTCTTATTACAGCAACATCATGGGTGAACCTAACGGTGAATATCATTTTTGCTATTGAATGGACGAGCTTTTTTACAGGTATGTCTTTATGAAACAAACGTAAGCTCGAAGCCAAATTGCTGTAATTTAAGCCGGCAGTTTTTCACCCCGTATTTCGTCGGAAGTTATCCATAACCATATTAAACCTTTACTGCGAATTCAGTATTTCCTAAGCTGAAGAGAGCTCGAATTATTTCGTAATGACTTGATAGACAGTGACGAAATTGCAAAATCTGGTCATCATATATTCAAACCAATATAATATGTAAGAGTAGCAAAAACAGTCATTAAAGAGGTAAGTTGTTAACGGGTTTAGTAAAAGATCAACAATTGTAGTAGATAATTAATTACGAAATAAAGAAAATCCTTTCTTTCACGTAAAATAGTGATATGTTACGCTGATTCGGCGGTAAGGGACATTAGCCGCAACCAACAAGATGTTTGAAATATTAGGTATCCTAAAAGTGTTCTTGCCTGAAGAGACCTGACAGAGCGGTGCTAACAATGAGACAGCTGCTGAAAATCCTATGGAATTTACTTTAGGACACAAGGGAGGGGTTCGATTGCACGCAATAGATGACAAATTGTCTCCAACCAGATTAAATTACAACGAACAAATAGAAAAAAAACAACAGTGACTTTAGCTCATTTGCGCATACTTTTTTGCCAGTAAATAAGTGTGTATGGGTATACATGAAGCTATTATTCGACAGCCACACCATTACTAGTTAAGCCAATTTTAGGTTTGTACTTTGCAGCCGTTGCCAAGTTTGTTACGGCTTAGCGCGTGCTGTATGAGGCGTTTCTCAATAATTTAACTGAATAATACTAATAATGTTTTAAGGCGAGCAGTTTTTAGCAAAGAAAATAGCCGCTTTTACTTCGTCGTGTCTTGTTTTTGATGACAGAAAACGAGATTAAACTTTATTATTTCGACGAACGTTATAGTGTGTTGTCTCGACGTTGTAACTCAATTTCATTCACGCTCGCCGTCGTCGTCACCGTTTGGTGTTGCCAGGTACATTAAGTCCTGCGAACTATTTAACTTTAGTACAACTATGTAGCAATAGCTGATTTTCTCTTTTGGTTTCCTGTTGTGCTGTATGTCTGGTACGTTCTAATGCCTGACCAGATTAAGCAAAAGATAAAAAGTTCGATTACGTAAAAGACAAGCTCTAGCGGCTAAACAACATATCGCGCAATAACAGAATAAACGCTTAAATAACCAAACAAATAAGTTAAACATATTTGTTAACAAATAAGTTAATTTGATAAATAAATGAATAAATAAATAAATAAAAAATAAATTAATAAATGAATTATTTATGTATCTATTTATTTATTTAGTAAATTCAATTAATTAAATAAATGAATAAATAAATAAAAAATAAATTAATAAATGAATTATTTATGTATCTATTTATTTATTTAGTAAATTCAATTAATTAAATAAATGAATAAATAAATAAAAATAAATTAATAAATGAATTATTTATGTATCTATTTTTTTATTTAGTAAATTCAATTAATTAAATAAATGAATAAATAAATAAAAAATTAATTAATAAATTAATTATTCATGTATTTATTAATTATTCATCTATGTATTTATTTATATATATTTATTTATCACTTAATAAGTTAATTCAATTAATTAATTGATGAGAAAGAGACATTTTGTTGGCCTCATAATTACATCGGTTACGCAACTGTATACTTTAGAAGGAAACCGACAACATCAAATTCACATGTCAGGATCAGACGTCAGGTTGTAGCATTGTTTTCAGACTTTATTAGATTGTTTATTATCCGTGTGTATAAATTTGACGTGTTTCGAAGTAGCGTATGCGCTCTCACTCTCAGTTTTGATACAATTATTATATTAACGTTTAGTTTTTAATTATTCGCTATTATAGAACTATGCGCAAATCTGGGGGTTGATTTTAATATTCATTGTTCTCGTGGAAAGACAATAGGTTAATTTTTGGCTAAATTCAACTTTACCACTTCATGTAGGAAATGGTTTGCATACAAGTAATTTCGACTTATGGCGGTCATTACTAGTGGGTCACGCGGTACCGTTGGTGCGCTTTATCCTTGCTCTGTGTTTTTCCTACAAAAATTAAGTTTTGTTATCGTTTTAATAGAACTAACCAGAAAATCTTTGTTATACTGAACTTACTTATGTCTAGAGTCTGAGATGCCTCGATAATACAGAACAATTCAATTTAACTTTAGCAATAACGTTACTCTGTCTATAGTCTGTTCAACTTGTGTAATTCGGATTTTGTCGTTGGGACATTTCCTAATATTTCAAATTTTTTGTCTTTGATTAAAGTTTTCTAATATTTCGGAATTTTACAACGTATTCTATGACATATGTTAAATAAAGTGGAATTGCCCCAAGTGAAACTATTCTTATGGCACAACCCGCAAATGAGAAAAAATTTTATACTGTATCCGCCATACGAGCCTTCAGTTTTCAAAATCTAAACTTCTTTGTGTTTTCTCTTATGAGATTGTAGGTTGTTTAGCGGTTTTTTGAAAATAACAGAAACTAAGATAACAATAGCAACAACAACAACAATATTACCATTGGTCTCTTGGTTGTTTTTGTCTACGTACGTGTGGAAGACATTATTATCTGCCCGGCACTGAGGCGAGACACAGCGCTATGTTACGAATATGTACAACGCATTCACTTTGTAACACCGCCAGCCGCGGACGAGCGAGTTTCAGGGTTCTCTATAATCTACCTCACCTTAATTATGTTTTCTATATTTACTCCTTCTAACCGGACGAAGATTTATCTTTTGTTTTTCGAACATTGAAATGATCTTTCTATTCTTTGAATGCTACAAATAGGTCTTATTATATTATTACCAAAAGATGTTATAAAAGCCATACCGAATAGTTATAAATATGGATACGTTTCGTTGTGCTTCAAGTGTATTTTATCGCATTATTTATCGATGCAGTGAGGAGCTTTCACCAAGTGTCTGCGATATACAAATTGTTCGGTGCCATTGGAGCTTAAATTTGTTTTCAGCCCACGCCTAAAGACTACTCATATATTTTTGTATTTGGTCTGTTGTGACCTTAAAATTCTTGTGACATTGCTGGTCTAGCAGATATAAGCCAAAATATTTTCCACGTTTTGAAATTAATTTTCTTTTCAACAAATCAATGTAACTCGGTATTACCCAAGAAATCTATCTATACACCTATGTATAACTATAAAGGTATTGATATATTTCACAGTGATAACTTTATAACGTAAGTTTATCTGATTTACTAAAGCGAGCTGATTTATTATCGACGTAAAGCGATTACGGTGTTTTTGGAGGTAATTTAGTTTAGAAGCGTTTAGTTACATAGCTGACGTTGACAAATATTAATGGTAAAAAATTTGTGAGTGCGCTGTTGATAGATTTTTGCTATGAAACACGATGGGATTATGCCTACTGTACCCTATCGTCGTGTGCGTCGAGGCCGACAGCTGAGCGCAAGACAAATGCTGACCCCAGGCTTTCTGCTTAGTACAGCATATTTTTAGTACTTGGAAAGGCGCGGGGGCTAGACACAAGTCGTCTCTAGATTTTATACATGATACAACGCTCTCAATCAAAGCAATGCGGCGTTTACGTTATAAAGGATCCAACATGTGAAAGTTTTGTCTCCTTTGGGTGTCTTGGAAAACCATCAATTATATTGTGTCTTGGACACCGTTGTAGTTATGCGCGACTAAACTTAAAGTGACCCCGCCAACCATCCTATTTTGCAATTCCCGATGTCGAATGCACATCCATTGTTAAGAAACAAATAGGATATTCGTTTATATTCACTGTTAGCGCAAACTTAAAGGTTTTCATTCGGGTTATGTCAATTCCGTAACATTTCATCGCGTCCAAACAGGATTCATATCTGTTAGCGAACAAATTTAATGTAACTGTGACATCTTAAACGGGACGGTCATATTATTTATGAATTACTGTTCGCGAACAAACCTCTTGTTAATACAAATCCGACAAAATTCTGTTCGAGAACATATTTGTATTCGCGAACAAAAAGTAGCAATATCGGACCGACAAGAAAATGTTCTGTGATCAACATTTTAACAAAAAAACAAAATAGGATGGTCAGGTGGGTCATTTTAAGTTTAGTCGTGCATTACGGTTGTATTTTAAGATAGTATACATAGGTACTGCACTGTCGATAACGGAATGGTGTAGCCTACACCAAAGAATTTTTTAAAAATATGTGGTGTAAGCTACAACAGGCTGTTATTTACGCACTTTATGTAATGTGTATAGGTATGGTGTCCTTGACACCGTCGGAAAAAACAATAGGCAGACCATTACACAAGTTGATGGTGTCTCATACACCATCTGTTTTTTATATAATGTTGGCATGTACTATATACCACTAAATGGTATGGTATAGACTATTGGGGGATAAAATTTTCACACGGGAGATCCTTCATAACGTAAACGCCGCATAATTTGAAAGTATACGGAACATCTCTGGGTCACACAGCTCTTCCAAATAAAGATATAAAGCTCTCTGGCAAATTAGTCACTATTTTTCAGCCATATACAATACCTCCCTCTGACTGTTTCAAGACAGAATTAGCAGTGAGGTGACGACAATGTCTCGTTGAGTTCATCCGGATCATCGTCGGATTGATCGCCAACCGGAAGCGTGTTTGCGGCATTACATGCTTTGACTTCTTCTTCCGTTACGACGATGCCGGCAGTCAGATTATCTAATTTTCTAACGTACTGTAAGTACTTGAGCGATTTAACAGGCCTCGGCCGACTTGACTTTCGAAACTTTGAAAGTAACATTCCAGAATTGCATGGTCCAGATAGATTATGTATCTCATCTGGTCACGTCATTTTACATGAGCGCGTCGTATGATGCATAAAGCCTAGAGAAGTCTTGTATTTAGCCCCATGGTCTTTCCAAGCGCCAAAGAGATGTATTTAGCACGAAGCCTGGAGTCCGCGGCCATAATGCGCCCAACTATCCGGCGTGAACACTATGGCGGTATGGCGTACAGTGGCCACGCCGACTGTGGCCACAGCAGAGACAAAAGAACGATAGCGACAGCATCTAGAACCTCTATTTAATGATTTATATCATTCCAAGCTAGGTTGTATGTAAAAAAGTTCCCATTCAGGTCTCCGCGGAGACCTCCGTGAAGATCTCCGCGAATATTTCATAAAGATGGAATGGAGATCAAAATTTCATCTCCATGCGCATCCTGACCTACCCCAATTAATACCTACCTAAATAAAACTATTACTAATTATGTCTTTGAATATATCAACAACTAGACTAAGAAACAATTCCATGTGTAAACCATAATTTGGGTTACATTTTTATTGTAGCTTTGATGGCTTTGTGCGCCCAAGCAATGCGCTTGCTTTTAAGAAATACATGTTTTAATGTATTTCGAGAAACTTCCCCTTTGCAACAGAAGTGTATTTAAAATTACCCGTGATATCCGTTGTTTAATGGGGTGTTCTTAATTTTGATGTAAATTTAATTTTGAAATAAGTTAATATTGTTAATATACATTTGGATTGGATAACACCGTACACGTATAAACGACATATGTATGTGTTTAAAAATTGGTAAGTGCAGCTCACTTTACAGCTATTCTTGCTCTGACCTGACTACAGCATGGTGTAATGTAACATTGTTTGTGTTAAATTAGCTGACTCGATCCATATAGAGTAAAATACAGGGCTGAAATAGCTGTACCAAAAGAACATATTTAACAGATATAAGTTTACTGATAAACGTTCGGTTAATAAACGCTAGTCTGATAACTTAACGTCAATCGCCTCCATAGAAATACAACTCATGAATTATAATTTTGCCATCGATTAAAAATCAGCACGCTTAAACGTTCAGGGAGAAACCTGAGAGAAAACATGCGCGATAGGTACGTCCAGTTACAGATAGATGACATTTTGTGGCCCAGACAAAGCGCTACGTAAAACACAACTTTGAACTGTATGTTGTTAAACTAAAGAGTTCAAAGCAAAGATTTAATTACAAACCTTAAAATTGTGAAAATGTAAAATTTAAAATTTGATAGTTGAATTTTGCGTTGGTATGAAATAAACCGTATTATCGTGAAATATGTGTTGGTGTTTTATGGTTATTTTTCCAAGATTGAAAATTGTTATCTTAAAACTAAAGGTTTCTACTTCGAGACTTGTAGTAGTGCCATGACATATAAATCTGCTGCTTTGAAATTTAAAATTTGATAGTTGAATTTTGCGTTGGTATGAAATAAACCGTATTAGATTGAAATATGTATTGGTGTTTTATGGTTATTTTTCCAAGATTGAAAATTGTTATCTTAAAACTAAAGGTTTCTACTTCGAGACTTGTAGTAGTGCCATGACATATAAATCTGCTGCTTTGAAATTTAAAATTTGATAGTTGAATTTTGCGTTGGTATGAAATAAACCGTATTAGATTGAAATATGTATTGGTGTTTTATGGTTATTTTTCCAAGATTGAAAATTGTTATCTAAAACTAACGGTTTCTACCTCGAGACTTCTTTGTAGTAGTGCCATGACATATAAATCTGCTGCTTTGAAATTTAAAATTTGATAGTTGAATTTTGCGTTGGTATGAAATAAACCGTATTAGATTGCAATATGTATTGGTGTTTTATGGTTATTTTTCCAAGATTGAAAATTGTTATCTTAAAACTAACGGTTTCTACTTCGAGACTTGTAGTAGTGCCATGACATATAAATCTGCTGCTTTGAAATTTAAAATTTGATAGTTGAATTTTGCGTTGGTATGAAATAAACCGTATTAGCTTGAAATATGTGTTGGTGTTTTATGGTTATTTTTCCAAGATTGAAAATTGTTATCATAAAACTAAAGGTTTCTACTTCGAGACTTGTAGTAGTGCCATGACATATAAATCTGCTGCTTGAAATAATATTTACGCAGCTGTGTCGCATCTGTGCTACAGATTCTACAAACTACTAAAGTATACAATAGTTTACTAGTTTGTTATAAACTTAATCTAAGTTAAATTGTTATATGTATGAACTTAAAACGTTGTTGGATTTATTAAGTAATAAGTCAAAATATTAGGCTGATGAACTCTGTTCATACCCTGAAATTTTCTAGCAGTCATTCAGTGATATTTTGAAGTGGTTCTATTTCTATATAACCGTTGGGGTTGGGAACACTGGGAAAATCTACCCTTAATTTTCCAGACGTTATTGCGTTTGTTTGAAGCGTCTGATGGAAGTTCCAAAATGACGTATTTGGAATTGCTTAAAATAATCGCTAATTGTCTGTGGCCAGAACCCATAACATAGGTCAAAGGGTACACCAGATTACAAGTCAAGTATCAAAATCTTGTCTAAAATTACTTTAATCATAAATTATTTTAGTTGTCTAAAATTGTTTAACACTAAATTACATAGCTTATTCACGCCTAAAAACTTTTAACCACATAACTACTTAGGCTATATTGGGTGCGCCAAATTTTTCAGGGACACCGC
The DNA here is from genome assembly GCA_030248225.1 of Trileptium ribeirensis. Lineage (NCBI taxonomy): Eukaryota > Metazoa > Nematoda > Enoplea > Enoplida > Thoracostomopsidae > Trileptium > Trileptium ribeirensis. Next base: position 168,016 of record JASANE010013862.1, read on the forward strand.
TCGTGTCAACCCAACGGTCGTTGCGTATCACTCAGTATTACGTATGAATTATAAACAAACTTGGCCACATTCCTTCAATCCTCTAACCGATGACATTCGTTGACATCAGATTTATTCAAAATCGGATGACCGTCACTTACCTCGCACAAAGCACCTAAGTTTAGACCAATAAATTATATATCCCGCAAATATTTGAGAGCATTATTGAGTGCTGACTTGGCGCTTGGTATTTGTGCACCAACATATTGTTAGATAATAGATGCGGAGGCGAGAATAACCTTGCAAAATGGTCCCTTACCGAGGGTTTGCTTGCACAGTAGTTTTCAAGTCTTCACACTTATCTTATAAATTCGCAATAAATTTAAATAGTCGTAACATGACTGAGGTATAGCAGCATAAATCGGGTGATAATGCGTATCCAAATTCGTTCACACTGCGGCTATTTATGTTAGACTGAAAAAACATAGTCAATTTTTATTACGTGACCGTCAGGCACTGTTCCGTGAGTTAGGTACAAATTTTTTTAATACTCTTTGGGTCTCCGAAATGAAACCAAATGTTGATATCATTGTGTATATTTTGCAGAGTTTCGGTGATCGCTGTAATTATTTCAGTGCCTTTTTATTTGAATATAAAACTAATATTGTTCATATCAACCGAATTGATTTTTCAAAGGAAGGATAACTTCCAAAAGCACTTTATAACGCTTATGTAGATCGAAATATGTTACTACATAAAACAGGCATGTAGTTGGTAATTCAGACCACCCCTTGAATGAGTGAATGTTGCTATTTTGATAGCATAAACGCCAACCACTGTAGCAATGTTAATGAGCGGTCAATCGTTAAGAGATGGCATAATTCTTTTTTTTCGCATGTATCATTCTGCTGTGCTTCAAATATTATAGTATTATGCATTAAGCAGTATAGTACGATTCCCACGGTTCTATCGAAGCTTCCAGTCGTTTTGTACAGTATTTGGCGCTATTTCGACGCTTATGACATAACATTAGACACACCGCACACTGTTGATTAGCTGAATAACGTTAAGCATCAGGTGTCGTTGTAGATAAGCAAACTGGTTGTGTTTTCGGATTTTCCATCCACACAATTCTCCACATGTCCACGAATATATTGCTATTAAAAAGAACTATAAAGAAGAACAAATATTGTTTTCTGTAGGCTAAATATTTGTCTGTTGTTTTTGTTGTCAATAATAATAATTTGTGTAGCTTTTCCTTCATTTTCGGAATATTTCATTTTCGGAATATTTTGGCGTCTCGGTATAGATTGATTTTGAGATATCATACATTCTGTGCTGACATTGCTTAGGACACATAATCCCAGATATGTCTGCAAACTACTTCACCATTTGTTTTCAGAATCACTCTTTGATGAGCGCTTGATAAAGAGCCGACGTAATGCTGTTAAAGACTACATATCCGTTTAAGTATTAAATTTTTAAAGTTTCTTAAAACTTATCTTAAAGTAAAAGACGTCCTGTGGCTAGGTATTTCGCCGGAACCGCTGTGGTTTCAAGGTATTTTTACAACCCAGCTGCTCTGAAAAAAACTAGTGATACTAGAAAGGACAGCAATAGCCTTTTGGTGATAGACCCGTATTTATGACAGCAAAAATAGTTTAGTGCATAAACTTGTTCATTGAAATTTTTTATAAAAGATCAATTTTATTGTTTCCGATGTTACTGTGGCAGCAAACGTAGAGATTAATAGTTCTAATTTTGGCAGGACTATATGGTCAATCTCAGTACATTAAGACCTTAAGAGAAGTTATTTCTAGCAAGAGAAGAGGTTGTAACACTACCGCTATCTTATGGATAACCAGAAGCATTTCCGTCAAACTTTTTAAAAGAGTTACATTTGCACTTTGTTCAACACTATTTCATTGATATTCGAAAGTGTTCTTGTAAACTGAAAATGAACGTTTTAAAGTTTCTAAAACCGAGATATAATTACTATTAAATTAAAATTTCGCTGTATAATTTAAACCATCTACGCGACTCGCAGCATGCGTCGAACGAAATTGGTCCATAAATCTTACAAAAAAACTTGGGAAACTAGTACAGTAGGACTAAATTAATATTAAATTTTCAACAACGGAACCGGTTTATCTGTCGTGTTTCTTAGATTAAAAGAAAAATATTGCATCGTTAGCTGGTGTTAATGTACACTGAAATAATTGCGGCGTAGTATGAAATGATGTTTGATGTTTTAGTAGAGTTAGGCGCTTGTGTTTCACCATCGTAAAAGTGTTCACCACTTACAGTTTGCTATAATTTGTATCAATCCAGCTTAGCTTAATCTGTTAAAATATACATATGGTTTTCGGTAGAGCGTAGCGAATCAGTTCAACGTAGCCTCCAACGGGATCATGTGCATTAAGTCAAAATAAAGTCCATTCGCTCAAGCACGTGTCGCAATATATTGAAGAGACGGGTAGAATGGTGCGATTCTTCTTTAGACCAAATTATGTGTTTCAGTCTGAGTTGTCGGTTTTCGTTCGTTATATATACTGTATATTGTAGCGCCTTGCAAAGCTTGCTGAACTTTTTTAAAAACATTTTTCTGCACATAATGGTAGTGGCATTTCTAATTCCGAACTTGGGCTAAGTTGGCCTAGCGGTGTTTCGGTATCGCTGAAGTGTGAGTTCGCTGCGGTTAGCGCAACATGCGCGATCGGCTGCACAATTTGTTCATGAACTTGAACAGCTCGTTATAGTGCGGTTCCGCACGACAAATGTTGTTTTGTTCTTTGAAATATGTGTTAACTATTGCGATTTGGGACAGAATATAGCAGGGTTTCGATAGCATTATCTCGTCAATCCCATGTTACTGGAAGTACAACAGTTGCGAAACGTGGTGTCGTTTTGTCCTGATAAGGCATGTCTTAAAGCCTTGCTGAAAAGCATACATTGAATTGAAAAGATTTTTAATTTGTTGAAAAATTTTCAATTCTCTTGTGCCGTCATTCACAATAATTGTTTTCCAATTCGGGTTGAGGTGCTGTCGAATACATTCTATCACAATAACTGACATTTTATAGGGGCTGTGATAAATCTTTTTCTACCTGACCCGAATCAATTTGAGGGCAGGACCTTGACGTTACCTTGAACCAAAGTGTTGCTTAATCACATACCCGTGCAAAGTACAACTATGGTATTTAACGTCAAGATTCAGACATTCCTATGCTAAAATTCAGTTTGCTAATTCAAATTATGAATTAATAGTATCAGCCGCTTTATCAAAAGTTTTGGAGCGCAAGTGAAGTGATGATAGACCGTTCTCAATATACCAAGCTCAAGCGTCAGCGTTAATAGCCCGAGGTTCGTGCTTTAGCTTCGTGTAATTCAGGGACGATATCTAAGGGTACCAAGGGCTGATAATTCTCATGCTATATTTCTATTACACACTCCTAAAATCACGAGTTTCAAGTGTCGGCCACTACTTGTTGAACCCTTCTGAAACCAAATTAAAACAACTTACGACGAGCACAGTAGTACATGTCGGTGAACTAGGTTCTCTCACGGGCGGAATTAGTGGGAAGGATTGAGTGTCTAGCCACCCCCCTCGCGTAGAACGCCAAAAATATTTTTTCTTTATTTGTTATACTGATGAAATACATAATATATATATATTAAGAGGGTAGGAATTTTCGTCTGTTTATTATTTATCTGAATGTTTGTCTTTGAACTTTGTCAAAAGTATTATAGATGCATCCCAACCCATACATATTCTAAATCAGCAAAGTCCAACTTATGTTGGAAACATATTTTTAAACCACTAGGGGATATAGTTTGGGAGTTAGCTAATTATATATTAGCCTTAGATGTGACTTAATTGGTGCACTTTTGGATGTCTGCATTAGAGCAGTCGTTCAGTGGGCGACAGTTCAGCAGGAAGACCTTGTTCTATTCCACCGAGGACCATGTCCAATTCCACATCTATCTATATACATATTCCGTCAAGCAACAAATATCGGAACGGATCAAACCCAAACTTGCACGGTTGGTGCCCCATGCTACGCTCTACACTATGACCCTCGCAAACACGGGATCCTCGCTAGATTCCTGCAGTCGTAATCAAACGTCATAGGCCTCGAAGTATCAGTCTTCAGGTCGTTCACAAAGGTCCCGTTTGGAGACGCCACATTGACCAGATCCAGCCGAGATTCGGAGTCAAAGATGATCCTGTAACAGCTCCGTACAAATATTCAGAAGCAGTTGGGCTCAACTGTTACCAAGACAAGAAGCACGGAATCCAAGACTTCCGCATGGTGATGCATATGGACCGCACAACCCTCGTCGCTCCAGCCCTCAGAAGATTCCTACCTCCAGATTCTGCTGCTAACTAACTTTTCAACGTATGTTTTCAAGTTTCAAGTTTCAAGAGGTGTTACGTAGCTAACCAAACGTTCGCTGCAAATCTCCAGAAATATCTTCGTAAACAAGTGACGTCGTTCCAACACTCTAAAACTATCATGCTGGCATAAACAATTTCCCACCAGTTAGTTCTGGGACATTCCGTGTTCTCCTCAAGAAGAAGCTGGTGACTATAAAAGGACTGATGATCATATGATTATCACTTCTTCTAGTACTTCTTCTATTTTGGGTTGGTATCCTTTTTATATATGTATTGATTTGACTCTGACTTTAAACCACCACTTTCGTTTAACCTCTGTATCGACAGACAGTTGTTTTCACTCTCGCAATAAACAGTGTTTGTTTGTTTCACCTTCAAACCGTTTAAAGTTTGATTTTCCGTACTCTCTGCAAATCTCTAGCATATTCTCTGGTGCTATTCTGATTCCTGTGTGGAATACAACAGTGTGTCTGTATGTATGGTCTCTACACCAACGCCTGAACAAAATCCAGATATTGGTTCACAGTGATAAGAACGACTTACGGCTTGATGACAGATGATAGCCAAAATTATTCCGTTCTTCTGAATGAACTCTTATCAAAGTTGTCTACTAAGTTCTTTGAATTTGGAGAATTCGGACTTTTCGAACCTTCAATATAACCTTCGCAAAAACTCACATTGGTAATGCTGATCAATTCGCCAGGCTACTATGCTGCAAAGCTTTTCCACGCCCGGGCGGCACCAGTTATCCCAGCTAGTTATATTTTATTACTACAAGTAGTAGGTAGTAATTATAGGCATAGCTATTTTTAGATTCAATCGTAAAAGGCCATTGACATATATACCATCTATTGCATGTAAATTTAAAGAAAATCATTTATTATTATTAATATAATCTGCTTCGTGAAAAATGCATATGCCGATAAGTGGGAAAAATTCCTATGATAGCCACCCCCCCTTTCAAAAATCCTAGATCCGCCCTTGTCTCTATTTGTAAAGTTTATCTAACCTATCAGCAGGGCAAACGCAAACCCTTCAGAAGTAGGGTCAGCAAATGTGGTGGGGGCGGTCGTCTACAATCATTTTGTTATAACCCCCATCACCTAAATTTTTCACGGTTGTCAGCAAAAAGTAGGGGTTGGCAGCCCGCCCGCTTACTTCGCGAGGACCTTACCTAGCAGCTTCTCACATATGTTCAAATTTAATTGACATTGGCGTTTGATAAAAAGCTAAAAAGCCGACATGAAAGAAAATCCTGCATACACCTTTGTTTTCAGAATGTATTCAGCATAGCATAAAGTTATTATCGAGTTTTCTGTTAAGCAATTATAATAAACTTTTATACGAATGGAACAACAGTTTCCTCTTTACGAACAACAACAACTGCGTTTCGTTTTATGTAAGACTCGAAGTATATACTTTTTAAAGCTTCAGAGCGTTGTCGTATTGAAATATGAACTGAGCTGATTTTACGTGCATGATGAAATACCCTAATGATTATTTAAGACTGCATTAGTTCAACCTGTTTTAATAATGTGGAAAATGGGAAAAGAAGTTTTTTCTTCGTTTTTGTCTTGATGAAAATGGAGAGAGAATAGATGCCACTAATACAATGTCAGAACTTAAATAACATAAGAGTTCCATTAGAGTTTATTAAATATATATTATCTACATAAAGATGGATTATGTATAGAGTTGTGGTCAGATGTAATATTTAACACTTAAATAATATATATTTAAAAATTAACATATATATTATATTATATATTTTGATTTACAGCTCTGTGATATATTGCACGCATCGCCTGTACTTACTGCTGATCTATTCGCGATCGTGCTGGTGGTCTGACGTGTGCTGGGCTATGGCCTCTATCGTTTCCATGATAAGTTTATGCATAGGCGCACCCAAGGAGGGTGCCCGGGCCCCCCTTAGCTGATCCGAAAAATATTTTTATACATAGTTTCTATAAACACACATTCACCAATTTGTCGAAACCGATTTTACGTCAATAATCAATTGTCGTGCTGAATAATACTGTTTTACGACAAGTACTCTGTTGCGTTGAGTCGGAGCTCTAGTTTAAATACTACGCTGTCATAGATATATATATATATATATCGGTGTTTCGCTTAAACCAAATACATCGGATATTGTATATTATTTTCAATATTTTCGAGGAGATTACGATTACAATTTAGTCGAAGAGATTTTACAATTCTGGATAGCGAAATAATTTTATCAAATTTGGCATCCAAATGTCCAAGCGTATAACTAGTTATTTTGGTCGAAAAGACAGTGATAGTAGTGGCGATGGCACTCAACAACCTAAAATCCCAAATGTGGGTACATCCGATAAATAGTATATTAACATTGGATATTGCAATTATTGTGCACTAAAGTTAAGTTAACTTATGACCCCGAAAAAGGAATTACGCGCTCAAAACGGATTAGCAAGTTTGTTAAAATTAACCCGAGGTTTATGGCCTAAGCGAATAGACCATAACATTTTTGAAACTGCTGGTATAGGGCGTGCTGCGAAAATATAGTATTCTGCCCCCCCTTAGCCAAATCCTGGGTGCGCCCCAGAGTCTATGTGAATAGCTGCTGCATATTGCCGAGTTCTGAAAATTTCCAGGGTTCAACACACCTAAATATACATGATAGATGTTAAATAATTAATGAATATATATGCGTTATAAATAAGCTCTGCTGTCAAAAGCTACCCTACTTTTAAAAATTTATGTCGATGGGTACCGAGATGGATTTAACCTAATTGCGTTCAGTTTTTAACTGCTTTAAACTGCGGTACAGTCAAAGAATGCTTGTGTGCATTGTGTTTATCATATAAAATACCAGGCCCGTAGCCAGGATCTAATTTTGGGTGACGCCAGTAACTTGCAAGGGAAGGCATGATTTTTGACCTATTGCGTCATAGCCAGATATCAAAAATTTTGTTTCAAATATCATCCTACACCGGGTTAGGGTTAAGTTGAAGCTACAGCTAAAGAACACTGGGTGCTATTGTTTGTTTATACAACGTACAATACAATTATTTTAAATATATTCTACTGCACATAAATACATGATTTTTTTTATTTTGTGGTGGACTGAAATTTTTGGGTGGGGTAGCATCTGTTTTGGGGGACGCATTGCCTCCCCATGCCTCCCTCTGGCTACGGTCCCGTAAAATACATTACCAAATTCTAAATACTAGGCGAGAAGGTTCTAATCGATCTGACGCATAACATATCCATGACTAAACAATTATAAGCAGCAAACAAATTTGGTCACTTTTAGCAACAAAAACACAATTCAGTGATAATAAAGATTCCAACGTTTTTGGAGATTGATTTCAGTACGAAGAGTATCGCACAGTGCGACATATGTTCTGAGTATTTTTATTCACATTTCTGTTACACAAACTTGCCAGGATGGCAATTTCCACTGGTAATTTAAAATAATCAGTATATACTATCTACATCTTACAAAAATAAAACATTAATTTCAATGATAGTGCAGACTAATTAACACAAATTGAACACAGAATCAAAAAACTCAATAATATATTAACGAATAACTAAAATGAATTGGTGATATAAAGATAGCTGGATTATCTGTAAAACACATCGAAAAAATATGATGTGCCGATGCCGGGTACGCAATGAACCACTGTCAAGTGGATACATTGGCTTTGATACACTTAATTGTCTGGTTAAAAATATAAGCTATCAGTACTAAAAAGGCTCTGTGGTGATAGGACGACTCAAATCCCACATATCGATGTAAATTGCAAGAAATAGTAAGTGAATTTTAAAGCTTTAGAAGTAGTCACCGTTGCGATCTGTGCGCCGATGTAACATACCCATTTGGCCGTCTGATTGTGCTGTGGTGCATTATTGGTTTCAACTTTTTCCCGGTCTCTAAAAATTTATCTGATGACGATTTTGCAATTTTGGTGTGGCTATTTCTTCTTTTCTACAAGTGGAATATTCTAAATATTCGAGATAAATTTGTTAATTCAAGAACCAGTTGTTTAATCACAGACTGATAGAAAACGGAATAGTCAGGATCAAATCACACACTCTCGATGTCCGAGGTCTCATGGAGATATCGAGTTCTTCCCGAGGAGGAGTTAGCCTTCGCCCTTCCAATGGGGGCCAGCTGGTCGGCGAGGGGTAGGGGTCGTCATAAAGTATAAATGTCCGAAATTTTTTGGGCTCAAAATTTTTCTTTATTTTTACCAGTCTTTCTCCGATTTTTGACATTTTTGTTGGAGTTTTGGCATTCTTAATCCGATTTTTGTCTATTTTACCCCGATTTCTTCTAATTTTCCCCAAATTTGTGCCCATTTTTGTCAAAAAATTTCGCTAGTCATCGGCGCATGCGATAGGGGAAGGGGCTACGTAGCCTTAAGTGGATCGAGCAATCTTCCATGGGGAATAATCAACGCCTCGAGGGGCAGCGTTCCGAGCCTAATGGTGGGATAGTGCCCCTCTCCTTACATGAGCATGTATATATGATTCAAATGATTCGTAAGCAGTCAGTACACTAAAGGGGAATAAATTGTTTCATATAAACCAAACGCAAGAGTATTCTAATCGCATAAAGCAATAAATAATGTACTACGGCTCAGGGATACGCATACACTCATATAACAATGAACTGTTGGAATTACTAAAAATACTATAAAATATTTCAATTTTAGCAGGGGATAGTAGGCAAAATTTGAAGGCATCTTTTTTGAATTTCGGTAATTTGAACGCGTGAACACTGTTCATACTTTTCAAAGACATTCCTATGGCCTATCGTCGACTAGATGCATTACCTGGAAAAGTTTGACTTTAAATTTTGAAACATCGCAAATTTTTTAAGAAAATTACCGTAAAATTTAATCAAAATTTGATTAGCTTTTAAGCTCAAAATTTGAGCAAAAGTTTGAACGTGTGAATGCACCCTAAGATACAAAAGTTCATTTCTAAATAAAAAACATCATTTTATTTACTATTTTACACTATGTTCTAATAGTGGCACAATCGAAAGGCACGCCCCTTACGCTAAATAAGCTCAGCTGACCTCACACACTGTTTTCGCGTCTCTGCTTCTTTCACTACCAATCGTTCATTGCAAGCACAAATATGCTGCATATTTGTAGTCACTGTTTAATTGTCAGGTTCCATTTAGTTGAATCAGTAGTTTTTCAACAAACTGAGTGGTGTTAGGCTCTGTATTGCCTCAATTTGTTTAGGGTTAAAAGGAAATTTTATGGTGACTGCTGTAAAATGGGGGATGATTGGGTAAATTAAGATTTTCCGCCCTTACTTAGTATCGGAGGAAGAAGGCCTACATAAATATAAATGGTTTATTGCCAGACTTAACTTTAACTTCGTATCATTTGGGAACAATAATATATGTATATTTTATGCGGAGTTCACGTTATAATGTCCCCAACGTTTGGAACCTATGTACACCACACAGTGTCAGGCACACTGTCGACAACATGGTGTCTTAGACACCCTCATGTTTTTTTATAAATTTTTTCAAAGGCAGCTAGCTAGGGGTATTGTCACTTGTCGAAAGTGTCAGGCACACCGTGTCTTCTTGCTGTTTTATTGACAGTGTGCGGCATTATTTCATCAACGTCCATATGGCCTAGATACAAATATCGAGAATTTGAAAACAACTACACAGAACAGTTGACTAATGAACCCCATTAGCTACACATGATGTCCGTTACAGTTAATTCGCGCCAAATTGGTAGCTAAGGGTGTGTGCGACACTGTAAAGAAACAATGTAGTAGCTAGGGGTGTGTCGTACACCCTCGGAAATTGATTTACAGTATGGGTGTCACCCTGACTGTCTATACGGTAGGATCACGACTACAGGGGACAAAAGTTCCAAACAGCGGGGACATTATAACGTGAACGCCGCGTTATTTTTGACAATATGACTTTCGTAAGACAAGTCGTTTCTCTCACTTTCCATCTTCAATATATATCTATACACAACGCAGAAATTTTCCGACATTGTATAGTTTTTGATGTAGATTTATATGTATATATACAGCTGTATCCATGCTGATTGTCAGTTGGTATGCATAATTAGTATGGTTAGCATAATTTGTTATTTTGTAATTTTCTGGCGAAGTTTCACACACACATATTAAAACACATGTTTTGTAATAATTACATCACAAAATAGCTAGAAATAGCTACTTAAGAACTCGCAAATTATAGCTAATCTCAGCGAATCCGAATTTATCTAATAGTGATGATAAAAATTTATTTTTCGCGAAATATAGGCATTTTTAACACTGTTTATTAGCTTGTGGAAGGGACAACATGGATGAACTTCATACCATTATGGGAACGTTATCAGGCGTAGTTATCGGGCTATAGTAGAGCTATATAGACAATTGGAACTAATGACAGAGCCATTAGCAACAAAGTTTAGTTAGTTTTAGCGCTTAAAATCATTTTCGCTACTACAGTTTGCTTTTCAAAGGCGCAACCGCACCGAGAAGACAATGGACAACATGTAAGCACTTGCAATTTTGTTACATTATATTGCATTGCAGTGTGGAATATTAAAGCTATTTGTCCGTTTTCAAAGCAGTGGGACCATTTCGAAATTATGGAACCACTCCCAGTATTTGAGGAAATTTTCGAGATGTCAATACAGCGTTCCGTTTAGGTGACACCTGACAGCTCTATCGTATTCATCTCTCCATTTCAGTGCCTGAAGGAAGAATTTAGTTCTATAAGCAAAATTATTTTTGAAGGCAAGGTATATACTCTTGCATGCCAGAATTAAACTGAAATACTGTTTTCAATCTTACGAACCAAGGTTAACGTTAAAGAAGAGCCTGTTGCATGAGAAAATTAGAAAAATCATGTCACACAACAGCAAATTAATTCCTTTTTCAACCACCGGAACGAATGATATAATTCAAGCCTCGTAAATAACTAACCGTACGTGATTTTGAACTGATTAGCATAATTATTTCGATATATAAGTCTTACCTTGTGGCTATACACGACGGTTGTTTGAAGAAAGCGGCAGACGAAAAGCTCAGCTGTGACAGACTAATAAATAGATATTTTAAATTCTTTTACTACCGCCACTTTACAGCTGAAACTTGTTTGCCCAGAAGGTTTATCGGCGTATGAAGATGGTTTATTGTATGTTTCAGCATTTTAGCAACTGCAGTTTTTCAATATTAATACCGTACTTCTGCATTTAAACGAAAGAACAACAGAAATAAATATTGTACCACCATGATTAGTACTGTTCTGCCGATATTTGTTGTTTAAGATTATAACTAAATTTATGAATATCACTGGTGCACATTGGTGAAGTTTGATGTTTTTTGCTTCCTTTGATTAATCGCTTTGACTAGAAATATTCAAAAGTAGAAAACAAGATTTCTGCGTCTATACTAAAAAGCGGGTGATTACAAGAATAATTGAGGGGATCTGGATGGCTCTCTTTTCGCTTTATTTGTAATTGCAATTACGGTCAATGTCTAGAGATTATCAGTGAGTTCGATAGTATATACAATTCAATACCAGAGCTTTTTAATAGCAGTACGAAAGATCTTACGATGGACAATCTTGGATTCGAACCGCGGCCTATAGCTTGCAAGGCTTAGTAAGTACCGCTACACCACAGGCCCGATCTTTTCGTGTCCAGCTACACAATGCATACGCTAGCAAAATGAGACATTACATGCGGATTACTAGGACCACGTCTGTTTGACACATTCATTTTAGAAACGTGCTTGCTAAAATGTTGTAGGTTTAATATGTATGATGACTCAATCCCATGGCACGGCAGAGCCCTTTATTTGATGAACATCAATAAGTTATAGATGTATAATTTAAGGACGAGTGATACTACTAAAATCCTCGGTATTGCTCATTTCTAAGCGATTAGTGGCAATTGAGACCACATTGCCAGGTCTTTAAATGCTACTTGTGTTAGCTAACAAAATTACAATTCACAGTTCACTGTCATTGCCCGAGTTTCGGCTTGTACACCACCCAGTTCACAAATGTAAAAAAAATTCTCAATTTGCATTAGTTGGACCGATCCCTTGAGGAGTCATCTAAAATCTGTGGGCGCCCTCTTTAATTTCAACTGTTTAAATAATGATGCTAGTTGTTTTAATTATGATTGAGAAATTGTGTGTACATTAAACTTAGATAGATATTTATTATATTTTACTGTATTGTATTTATTATAGTAAATCACATTGCAAATACCACTTGGACTACGATTAAAACGGGTAACTTTCCTTAAGCCAGCATCCGACGGGTCTCATGTTATATGCCGTTGGATTCTGCTACAAGGCGGTCATAAGCATTAGAGAATAATATGACGAAAAATTGAAGATACTGGAAATTTTTTGGTTATCCCTAGCCTTGCCCCGCCTCAGACCAAAATCATCTACCGCGTCCTAAGCATATGTCGGATCATGCATGATGCAAACCCGTCAATATAGGAGACGAAACGCTTATATACAATCAGCTGCATTTGTTGAACGTACATTGTGTTTGTGTATATCATACATGCTCATAGAGGAACAGGAAGATTATCCTCCTTAGGCTCAAACCTCAATCTGCTCGCCCTTAGAGCCTCGCCAATTCCTCCCAGGGTGGTAGCCTCACCCTCCTAAGGCCTCACACACCATCCTTCCACCGCGCCCAGAGTGCGAGCAAAATTTTGGCAATAATAAACAAAAAACGGGCAAAAATGAGGAAAAGATGGGCGAAATTGCAAAAAAATAGGAGCAAAATTGGTAAAATGAGTTCCAAAAAAATTTTTTTGCTGTAAAAATTACAAAAATTTATCTTCCCTGACAACCTCCACACCCTCTGGCCGATACCCTGACCCTCCTTACTGACGACCTCCCCCCGTCGCATCCGGTATTTCTCCCTGGGTCTTCGGACTTCGCCCATGTATGGCGTACATATTTACATATGTACAAATTGTAATTTAGTGAAACTACTAAAATACTCTGATGCTCGATGACTCTATAAACACATTTTGCAAATGCGCAGGAAGGACAAGCGATTCTCGGTACTATTAGCTAAAAGTCTGTACAGTTCGATCACTTTTGACAATAAAAACACAGTTTCCAAAAGCCTCGACTGCTATGCACAGCGGGTTTGCCACCAGTTTGTTTAACAGTTCGTATTCGACAGAAGAGTAGCAGAAAATATACAATAGTAAACTTTATATACGTCTATCACACGTGTAGTGACTGACCAGTTACAGTTTCCGTTTTTCTGCGAACTGTTCAAAATTTAGAGTCACAAAACTTGAAATAAAATATCTCTAGCCGGAAACGGTAACCGGAATTTTGAAAATTGAATGAATAGCGCAGCAATCTCTGAAACATTTCTAGAAAAATATTAACTAACAAATTATACAAATATATACATAAGTTAAGTAACAGAATTAGGCGCCTATCGGGGTATTACTATACAACTGTTAATAAGTCCAATTTTTAAACCAAACATTGTATGACAGAGAAATATTGGTTTATCGTTTACACAAAAACTACTGACTATCTCGTGAAATATAGCGTTCGCTGCTTAACACAACAAAAATGCGATAGTTCATGATATCAATTGAGTACACAATGTGGCAAGTAACAATATTCGATTCTTCGTCTCAATCAATCTTGAGTCACTGGATATGCCTAATTATTTGGTCCATTGCGCTCCTAAGGACTCAACGCAAGCCTACCTGCCCCATAGCACTACGTAAAAAGAATACTGTTAGACAAATGCTGTATTCATCTTTTTCTAAAGTTATTTTCTAAAAATTCAGCTTTCTGTTTCAGGTTTCACAGTTAAATACGAGCTTTGAAATGTTTATGCTTATGACCAGTTACCTCTCGGATGTAGTATTTTGCGGCGGTGGTGTTGGAACCAAAAATAGAAAAGTATTAATTACACTCTGCAATAATAAACAAAAATATATCGTCTTTGCAATAGCTTACGGTGTGTAGTTCGTGCACGCAGATCTCTGTGAATCATGCATTATTTATGTTGCAGGTTAAAAGCGTAGTTTATATTTAAATTTTGGTCTAAGCAGGCGTTTGATGCATAGCTGGTTACCCAGTAAGGGTAGAAATTTCTCCTACTAAGCCATATTTACTTTCAATGCGGCTCCGCACTTTACGCCTCGGCCCCATGCATGGAAGGCTCCCCAAAAATTTTGGTAATTATAAGAAAATAATTTACAAAAATTTCTATGCTAAATTATGAGGAAAACTTGATGTGAAATTTTTGGTTACCTCCTGGCCTACATTCGTTCCCTATAATCGTTACTCAATCTCCTCGGAATGCATTTCACATACTCCGATGTTAATGTAGATTAACTTTATTTATCTTAATATCAAATAAAATTAAATTTTTCTTATTTTCAGTAGAAATGTGATATGTAAATTCCTTATTCCCTTTTTACGGAGAGTAACATTGCGGTCGGGAGGACGAAGAAAGTGTTTAAAGCGGGCGCGCAGCATTTTTATTTAGCCGTTGGTGGTGTGTGAATACGAAAGATTGAGGTTGGGCTAAGGAAAAACAGCAAAGGCTGAATTACAGCGGACCTCCTTTTGGTCGGGAAGTGTCTCCCCCTTTAGCTGCACCCATGCGGCATGCCATTAGCAATGCAACTACACTGTAACAGTGCGGCAGTGACGGACCCCTAACAACACGGCGTTAATGCTCTAATGTAGTCCCAATAAATTTTACTACGAACAAGACATTGTTAAAAACAAATCAAACATATATCGCATCATACAGGGTTTATTTAAGAGTCAGCTATTGCACTCTCTATGCAAGTTACTGTAATATTCTGTTCAGGTTTCGATGATACAAAACCCAGAAATAAATTGTGAGGCGAGCCCCTGAATTATTTCTGACGACGTCTGAGTCATTTCACGGTGCATACGCATATATATAGCTGTCATATTTTACAAAGTGACTAATTGGATTATTTGTCTTTATGCTTCGAAACAAGCCGGCGCACCAGTATCATCCGCATCATTGGGGGGGGCCCCATTGGGCACCATTGCAAAAAATTCAAAACCCCACGCACTCCCCCCCACCCACATTATACTCTCCCTGCGCCCGCCACCCAGAGCGGGACACCGCGTCAGCAGAACACAACGCCAAACACGCCACCCGACGACCGAGAGCGCTCACCCGCAACGAAAGCGAAGACGCCACGAACGCACACACACAAGACAGCACGACGACACACGCCATCGCCCCACCTCCCGACACCCCGCGACCCCTCTCAAACCTAACCCCACAAGCAAAGCGGACAACACAACCAACAAGACAAAACGACAACAAAAAGGAACAACAACAAAAGACCCCACACACAAACAAACGCATATAAACACATAAAAAAATTCACCCAACCTTCACTCACCAAATAAAAACCAAGCCAACCACACACCACAAACAACCACTCCCACAAACACCAAGCCCCCCCGCCGGCCCCCCCCCCCCAGTTTTGTTCTATAAATTTTGTGTATTATTAATAAGGGCAATGTGTTTGGCAAGTTTCGAGGTCAATACATATTTTGTAAGCCTACAAACAGATTGAAGATAGAGGTGAGAATATAGTTTAATTTTCATGTTCGGCAAGACTTCTCGTGTTGATCTTATAATGTGGATTATTACCTCTATTGGAAGAATAACTGCACACGTTGCGGGCTGAATTAATTTGCCTTTCGAGTATTCATTTACATTTTGTATCGAGTGGAAAACACTCCAGTGAAAGTCATGTTTACGAGACTCTGAGCTATTTTGACGCTATTGCTCATATCCTGAAGGCTCCTTGTGCCGCGAGCGAACAAAAGCAAGCATATAATCTTGCAATACGCGGCGAATTTGGTTAGCACCGCGCTTTGGAACGTAATTATTTGGTGTCGAAAAGATGTTAAAGTGCTAAAGGGGATCACATTGGCGTATTTAGATCTTTCGTTGAAGGGGAGGGGGAAGAGTATTGCATGTTCGACTCATATTATTTCGCAGTGGTATAAAACATTGCTATGTTACGCATACTATACTATCAGATAGATCTGTCAATACATAGAGGAGACACTTAGTGTTTTTCATGTTTCGAAAAATGCGGAGGGGGCGTGGCCCAATGACCTTCTATCTACGCCAGTAGGGGATCACAATTTAATCATTAATCTGTATTTTACATATACCTGTTTACTTTGTGTAAGTTTCTCGTTGAATTTGAAGCATCCATAATATATTTATAAGTTCTTGGATTACTTTAAGAATTTCTCGCTGTTGTAGTCCCAACCCCACCTATATTCTTTCGTTCTTTGATCGACCACGATACGTAGTAGCTCTCGATAATTACTAATATTTTTTTGTTTGTTTATTTTCGAAACTCTTGAAAAAGAAGTTTCAAAATTTCCTCTGCGCAACAACACTCTTTGTCGCTTGTTTTCTGTTGCTGTCGTAAATTTTGTTTATATATTATTCAAAATGTTATAAGTTTGTCTGTTCCATATTGAAGATATTTCCAATCGTGCCACGTTTTCTCATCTTACGCAAATACAGTTTTTCTCAGATTTTCCAGCTGCGTACGAAACCAACAGTGTAACATTGAAGTTAGTAGAATGATAAATATGATAAATGAGGAAATACTGTTATTTATGCAGACAATATTTCATGACGGTAGTGACATTGTTTCTACATTTACCAGAATCAGTGTGTATTCATGCTAATGCGGAACGGGAATACATTACCTCGCCGTTCACCGAGTGCGACCACCGCTGAAGTACGTATATGTAGTGTATCCCAAACGTCCCGGATTCGATTGACCACAAGAAACGCTTCAACAGATGTTATTGTTCTGCAGTGCAGTGCTATTTATTTAATTTCTATTAATACTAAGGTAGGTAAGATAGAAAAATAATAAGTCTACCTACGGTGGTTTGTGCAATCAATAATGTAGTTACCTATGAAATTGTTAACATGCATTCCTATTGACACATGTACGAATTATGAGATGTTTTACATTTCAGTTCGCCGGTGCGCAAATAGGGTGTTGCTGAGAACCAGATTAATGATTTGTAAAATTTTGAAGATCAAAAAGATGCAATTCAGCTGATGTGTGCTATGTTTTTGATAAAAACTATAGCCAACGCAACGTTTCCGGATTAAACAGCCATGCGTCATTATTTTGAGGCAATGATTTTGCCACAGCTGTTAAGCTGTGACTTTGTTTACGAGTTTTGTCAAGCTCTGAGTCATTATTCTTATATTTACTGTGTATTAAAATTGATTAAGCAGTCCTACACGAACAGCCTAGTTTAAGCACATTTGTCTTGAACTTTGGTTTCGCGAGCCTGAGAGAATGACGCCGAGATAAAGTAACAAACGTGTGATTAAGCATTGCCACTTTTGCTATTTTAATTTATGGAATGGTGCATTAAAATTATATTTTGAGATTATACCGTAGCCTCCATAGTTACAGTAGCTCTAGATTTAAATTTTTTTATCTATCTATGTTGCATGGTGGTTCAGCTTCAATTGATTTATATATACGAAGGGTTTAGTGGCACTGTACCCTTTCGATCATACCAATGCCACAACGAAGTGTAATGTGACCAAATGGAAGATGTATATTCCAAAATGTAGCGCACACCAGGGTTGTTGAAACGGTATAGTGCTGCGGACCCCTCTTTTTGGTTACTGCTATCCACTACCAGTGGCCGCGGAGCATCCCCAATATTGGGGGGGCTAATGGGGCGATACCTGGGCAAAGCGCGGCGCCATTTGGGGTGGTGCGGGTTCGCTTCGGTCCCGCAAAAAATTTTGATTTTGGATGCAATTTCGGAATACTTGGGAATTGGGAATCTAGAAAAACAGCATTCCGCCGGCAAAAAAGCAGGAAACTCACAAACAAAAAGTGCTTCGATGTTTGAATGTGTCGTAATAAACGACTCAAAAAGAGTTGATCCGACAGAATTTACCAATATATCAGTATAGTTCGAAAAAAGAATTAGAAGTCGCAACTTGAGAACTTTCCAAAGATCCGCTTCCTGTTATCGTTAAGCTGAACAAATTCATTTGCAACCACAGCTAAATCGAGTTTGTCCACACGTTCTTTATGAATGTTTAGCACTGCCAAGCTATTAAATCGCTTTTGATTCATGGTGGAACGTAACCAAGTTTTCAGTCTTCGCGCCATGGAAAACGAACGTTCACCAATAGCGTCAGTGGCCGGATTTACCAATATCAAAACCATGATTTTTATTACTTCTTCTAATAACAGTTTGCTAGGTGCATCCAACACTTTAACCTCTGCGTAGATGTCATCGAAGTGTTTCATATTTTTAGCTTTAAATTTGTGATGAAAAATTGGTAGTTGTGCGGATGAATTGGAAAAATTGATGTCGTTGCCATAGTTGTTCTCGAGCATCGAAAGTTCAGCGGAATAATCCTCCCCGCGTATCGCTTTAAGCAGAAACTCTTCCATTGCTTGATAAATCTTGAAGCCTGGCTGGTCGAATCTTTCGTTTATAGCCGTAGTAACATCATCGATTGCCTTAAAGTATATTGCACGGAAGTGATCTTCAGCTGTCGGGGGATGGTATGGCTCTGACCTCCCATCCAGTTTCTTAGGTGGCGCCCGTTTCCGAGGTAGCTTCGGGTCACTTATGTCACACTCCAGATAGCTTTTTCGCCGTAGAATTAAAGCATAAAAGTCCTTGAAGTCCCCATCGGTCCGCATTCCTTGAATAGTTGTCTTCGTCATTTCGGCCAATCGCTGACCTTGAATAGCAGACATTTTTGATTTTTGCAATGTCTTGGATAAATTGTCGGTAATGGAGAAAAGTCTCTGGCCGAGATTAAGCCCAAAGAAGTAGTCGAACTGAGTCATCTGCGCCTGCACTCCAATTATTCTAGCCCGGGTTTCACTGTCCAGTTTCTGAGTTAAGCTTTCTGACCACAACTGCATCAGAACGTCGTAGTTTTCTATTATCCTAAGAAAACTGACTCCACGGATTGTCCACCTAGTGGGACATAGTACCTTCAGGCCTGGAGCATCGGTATCCATGTCCTTCTTGATATTTTCTAAGCAACCCTGTCTCTTTGGTGAATACTTCACCAGTTTGCAAATTTCTCTGGTGGTATCCATTGTATTGCTGAGTAACTGCGAAGAAGATCGTTTCACCATATCATGAACTGAAAGGGAAAGAGCATGTCCATAGCAGTGAGTCAAATGCGCATTTGGGACTTCCGACTGGATGCGGGTTGCAGTACCAGACTTAACTCCAGACATGTTCCCTGCTCCATCATAGCACTGTCCGCGGCAATTTTTTATTGGGATATCACTACGCACTAACGCGTCTTTTAGCACAGAGCATATTGTTTCTGCAGCGATGTTTGGTATTTCATAGAATCCTATGAACTCTTCATTTGGTATCAAATTCTCATCAATCCATCGCAAAGAGATGGTCAACTGCTCTTTATTAGAGACGTCGGTGCATTCATCCGCCATTAACGAAAACCAAGTGGCGTCTTTTATACTGCGACCAACCTGTCTCAATATTTGCGACGCGATTATTTGAAGAATTTCATTTTGTATGTCATGTGACGTATATTTGTCCGTTTTTTTGTTAATCCATGACAGTATGGAACGATCATCTTTGGATCTCAGCAACAGCAACTGCATAAAATTTGACTCGTTGTCATTGCCACCCTGGATCGCTATGCCTTGGCGACCGAGGAACTGTAAATTTTCAATAATTTTAGCCAGCATACGCCGATTATCTGCACGTTCTTGCACAATCTGTTGACTTATCAATTCACTAACATCACCACATTTCTGTTGCAGCAGCAAAGATTCAACTGCTACTTTGTGACACTGAGATGTCTGATGTTCTCGAAATGTTTCTAGAGCTTTCTTCCAGTTATGAAATCCTTTTGTTGTGAACGATGGATCTTGTTTAGGAACATTTTCCACGAGCTTCATTCGTTTAGCACGAGCACAAACATGGCAAATCACGGCGTCTACGTCTGGCAAATAATGCAGCCATCGGAACTCGCTGAACCATTTTGTCTGGAACGATCGGTTCTGATTACCAAATTGCCGCTTTGGAAAGTCGAACTCACGCGGTTGGTATGGTTCGTCGGCAAGTACAAAAGCACGGTTTGCATCGTCAGTTTCTGGCGGAGGCGCATCAGATAATTCCGCTGATTCAGGTACTGACGCCACCGCAGCTGACGTTGTTGGTGCGGGCTCAGTCGCCGTAGTGACTCCCTCATTGTCTGCTGAATCGTCAGGAAGTATCGCCCTTTTTCTGCAAGTTTCACCAAAAAACGAAGTAATGGAAGCTTGACGCTTCATCGGCTGATTACTCATTATCACTATTTTATAGCTGCGTATTAAAATTAAAACAAACTACACAATAGAAATATTACATCGAGAATTATGAAGTGGGACTGCCTTGGGTTACAACCATAGGCCGAAATCCAATCGTAATGCAGTTAATCCAGTTAATCACTGACTTGGTGCCGAACCGCACCACAATACCCTTAACCTTTACTGCAAACTGAATGCTGTAGTCGTGCTTACCTGCAACCATTTAACACTGTACCAACCGCCTCAAAATTATATATACCTACCAGGACACCAGATTAAAATCAGCAACGGTGGCTAAAACGCCGCTAGCCTTTTCAGAATCGAAATTCCGGATCAAAGTATACGTAGTCGGTTGTTTCCGCTAACACAACTGAACTTCAGCATAATCTACCCATAAGCCATAAACTTATTATCCATTGGTAATTTACACTGATAAGCGAGAAACCTGAACGAACACCTGCCTGCGGTATGGCAAATTGAATGCCATGAACCAACCGCTCATTTTTCGTATGCCATCGGTTCGGTAAAATTGTTTAAATGGCCGCCGAAATTGTCTACTGTCTCCCGCTTCGCTTCGCTCGGCGCGCCTACCCGCATTGTACAACTGCAAATGGCGTTGCGTCGCGCGCTTCCGTGTCCCCCAGCGAAAAAGTTTCTAGTTTTTTGAGACCGGAAATTAGAAAATTTTCCTAGCGTTTCGCAGCCTCGGTTCGCTGGGCGGCGTCATTATTTGAAGGTAAAATATTTGGAAATTGAAAAGTTTTGCCCCTCCCACTATGAAAATTCCTGGCTACGCCACTGCGGTCACAGCACCCGGGCTTTCTCGCTCATCCTCATAATGTGCTTTTCAGAAGCCATCACTGCTTTAAGTGGTATAACCGCTTCTTTAGGAGCAAACTTTACAACGTGATACAACTGTATATTAAAAATCGACAAGTGTAATTTGGGTGTACTCAGTTGAAGTTACGTGCCCCGACCCCCACTTTCAGGAGCGTGCTGCACCCCTAAAAGGAGTGGCGCTAAATCTAATCACAATGTAAAGAAAACGGCTGAATGGCAAAACAAAAAACCCAATTCCAAAATATTTGTCAGGTACAAACGCCAATCTATCCATTTTACACTAAAAACAATATTTCCACAAGTTTCAAAAAGAAAACTTTCTGCAGGTGTAGCAACAAAGGACTACAAACACTCTACGAAATAAATATTAAACATATACTGAAAAAATATAAAGAAAACTATATACTTCTTATGAAACAAAACTTGTGCTAATGTGCTAACATGCTATATACTCATGCAATGTTGAGTATTGCAGCGCGTGCTGGTACTTCGTATCAAACCAGACCTGCAATCGTTCAATATTGGGGGTTGGCTCGTCGTCGCCGTTTGGGTTTATTTTAATTTTTCACTGTTTTCAATTTGGTCCTAATTATTGGGGGGGCTAAAGCCCCCCCCAGCCCCTGCGGCTCCGCGCCCCCTGACTACATTGGAACTCATTACTCCTGGCACTGACCAAACCCCCCAGCTTTGAATAGGTTCAGAACCGCCATTCGGCGAACATAACTAGATTTATGGTCGTATCGATGTGTTACAATTTATCGGGGAACGACCGAATATTCGGTATTCGGTATTCGGCCGAATAGTTGGCAAATATTCGGCCGAATACCGAATAGTAGACTGGCCGCTGTTAGATCAACAATAGAGTCAAAATGTGCCCACCAGATATCCTGATTTTACGGCCGGAGTCCTGATAATGATGCTGCAAACCGCTTAAATTCGTCCAACGTGTTGCAACCTTGGTAAGACAAGATGCGTTTGAGATCATCAATTAGTTCGCAGCCGGATCGAATGTTCTGATCACCACAGGTTATGTTCTTCATCAGCCGTGCACTATCACGCTGCCATAATAGTTGCGAAATTAATACTTTGGGGTATAAATGCAGCAGGATTTGTTCGTTTTCTTTGACACATCGTGAATGTGAAGTGAGACATCATGCTATGCCGTTCTACATACCTACATAAGCCTAACCCTAAGTCTACCGCCCCCGAACACCACGCACTGAGCCGTTCTTTATTTAACGATATGACTTCACGCACCAATTATCGCCGTTGTCCAGATGATGAAGTTATAAAAAAATCAATAAAAAACAAAATTATAACTTCAACCTAACAAACGAGAGCACAAAGCAAAAAAAATTCATCGAACAAAAACTATCGCTGACTCAGCAACACAACACAAAACGACCTGTTGCATGGTGGCTGACATACAGTGGTGGATTTATAGAGTTATAGATTTATAGATTTCTCATCATACATAGGTGTTGCGACAACTATTCGGTATTCGGATTCGGCTGAATAGGGCCGAATATTCGGTATTCGGTGAAATTAGGGATTCGGTCGTTCCTGGTTACAATGGTTGGTAAATTATAATATCGGCAGGCTTTGGTTTTTGATAATCCCTGTCGAATTTTAAGTCCTGGGAAATAGTCACTCCTTAAACCTTAAACGTTTACTTTGTCAACTGGAAACAGTGACACTGTTTCCAAGGCACTAACGAAATGATCAAGAAATAGCCGTGGTGCTCCGATATATAATAAAACCTTTGATTAATTTGTTATGTAGTTATTGTAAAAAAATTGAGTATTGACAAATTGTTGATATCTAAGCATCTAATCGTTCAATAGCGTCCTAAAGGTTAATGATACTCTTTAAGTACCGAATAATAACCCATTTATCTGTGTTATCCTGTTAATTAAGTTGAAATATGCTGCATCTCTGAATTTTGGTGTAATGCTTGCTACTGCTCCCCAAAACTATCTTCGATTCAGTTTCTGATTTCAGATTCTGTGTCACAACCATCGAACTGCCCAATAGAGTAGTCATGTTAAATGACGATCATAAGTAGCGTGTTGCAAAAAATCGCGGTTATTAAAAGATGAAGACTAATATCCTTATCTGTGCTCTTTTATACTAAATTATTGTAATCTCGTTTTCGTCACTTTAATCGATTAATATAAAATTTTTATCACAAAATAATAGAAGCATCCTAATAATTCAACCTCGTTATATAAAATGATTAGTCTAAAATGGTTAATCACCTAGTTTTGGTTCGCACCCGTTGGCTTAAACACTAAAGCTATTTAAGTTGTCCTTAAAGTTTTTCAAGATTAAACAATCTGTCAACTGAGTGGATCCAGGCCCGTTAGGCCATTGCTGCCAGTAGTAGTTAATGCTTTAGTTGACTGCTAAGATGATTGGTATGGATCTTATCGAAAAAAATTTGATATTATAGATTCCAAAAAATTTCAAGGTTAACTGATTAAACATGTATATACTGTGATCATTTATTCTGTAAGAATAAATTGTATTTGTGCTACGCTAACGACCTAGGAGTCTAGTTCATGCTGGAGTCGTAGCTTAAGCCAACCGTATTAAAAAAGACAATGATAATTTTGCCTCGTAATGGCTATTCATCATGAAATGTCTTAGAATATCCGCTTCGTAACATAATTATATTCATTAGGAGCAGTGAAAATATTTATTTTATTTGGCGGGGTTACTGGTGCATATCGGCCGTTAATTAATTCAAGAGTATGCAACAACTAAGGTTGGTTGACTCATGGCAAATAAAGCTAAAATTTATTATTCAAAAATGAGTTTTATTTTTGATCATCTGTTTTCGAAACTTTTTTTATGCTAAAATAACGATATTATTTTGCTTGTTCTTTTCTTAAAAGCGCTGTTGAAATGGATAAGTAATACATTCGAAATCCCACATATGAGTGTTTATACGCTGTGTAAATTTGAAACAAATCGGCTTATTCTTTATAAACTTTTGAACTGAAAAAAAGATTTAACTTTGATATTGGTCCCTAAAAAGCGAATTATCAACACCTGTTTGCCAACTGATACAGATACATATATACAAACACGTGTAAGTATGTGCGTAGTAGTTAAATCGTGTGATAACAAAAAAAATTGGTCATATAAACACATATATTACTGGTTTCATGTTTCCGTAGCAACATATATTACAATAAAATTAATTTTTTACATCTAAATCGAACAAGAAACTTTCTTTACACTTTACTATAATGTACTGCCAGTGTATTGACGTACCAAGATTTTGTGGTTTGAAACTGATGTCATTGACAATAGGAACCTATGACGCGCCTATTCATTTCTAGTAATACATGGTCGGTTGGCTTGCCGTATCTTTTTGGAGAATTATCTTTCCTTATGCCAATGTTTCAAAACCATTTGCTAGATACACCCGCCAACGCGTTGAACAGCAATACACCCAAATAATGTATGTAATTTACCAGTGGCTTACCCATTGGTGATAGCCTTTTATACAAGACACGCACATGGACGGCACATCGTTACAAATGTAAGTGTTTAAAGTTCAAGGTATCAAATTTTATGGGAACATGGCTTCGTATAACATATGGCATTCTTACAGTCTGCAACTCAGCCATTTTTATTTAGCTATTAGCCATACGATCAAAGATACATTTTTTGCAAATACAGAACCAAGGTGAAGTAGTCATTTTAAGTACGATTTTGTGCACTACCGTCAGTAAATGCCTACTTGTTATACAATAAAATATTATCACAATTAACTATGGCGTTCAAAATTTAAAACGGTTTTACTGGTATGATTTTTTACAGAAAAAAAGACGGCGAACAGAACTATTAATTGCATCGATACCAATCGTCTAAACGGTGATATCTAGATAAAACTTGTTCTGGATGATTTCTTCTGAGCTAGCCAAATCAAGCTATGTCGACCGGAAAATGAAGTTTATTCTTTCTCGTAGTCAAAACGCTGTTTTACTGGAAATCTAAATTTGACAGAACGAGCTTTGAGATTTAAATCATTTAAAATATGAAAACAACGGCATTGTTTATGCGGATGTAAAGTTGTCAAGTTGATGATCCAGTTTAGGTTTAGAAGTGTTTTAAGACAAGTTGTTATTGCAAAACTTCGTATGCCTAATGTTCATGCTTTGCATTGGAGATTTATAAATTTTATAGAGGACATAAATTTTTCAACAAACATTCGATTTTACAACTTTGAGAAACCTAAAGAAAACCAAGTGGATACATGCTGTCCAACCGTTCCATGTACAAAGTTATAGTTTTTGCAGGGTAAACTTTTGTCTTCTGTCTTGTTGGAAATACCTAGACTAGCAGTGGTATTTATTGAGAATTAGATGTGGCGATACTCCGAATTACAGTAGTTACTGCGACCTAGAACCATGGACCTTTCATCAAAGTTGGTATTGACACATACTCCGAAACAAACAACGAATATTGTAATTGGCTTTATCTTCGAGATATTGGATCCGATAAGTGTGGCATATCTATTAAAATTGTCCCATACACTAAAATTAGTGCTTAAATGTGGAGAGTGAACAGTTTGCAACTTTAAAAGTGGACACTGCACACTGCAGTAATAAGGTAAATGAAATTTATATCTATTCTTTGTTCTTTTGCGAATGTTTTAATTTTCAAACCTTACGATCATGTGCGTGGCCAAGTGGGGTCACTGGTACCGTATCCTCCTTCCAATTTTGTTTGGTGTTTCGCAGTTTTCCACTCCGAGAAAAAATCTTTATCTTACAACCGCTAGATATAATTATTTGGTCGACCGCCACAAGGCGGGGAACTCCTAAATGTCTTTGCCGTCGCCTGTGAATCGTTCGAGCGGTTTCAATTTTCCCACGACGTAGAGCTTTTTTATGTCTTCTATATATTTTTTG